>PYSP01000133.1:0-98183 GCA_003049395.1 Pseudohalonectria lignicola
ACCTCTGAAACTTTATTCCGTGAAAGTTTTTTAGTGACCTTGAGTGTGGTAACTAGCAATTCTTAGCGCATGCGCAAAGTAAATAACCCCTGCAAATATAGGCCTGACGACCCTGTATTTCAATAGTTTCAGACGAGCCAGCTCCTCTGGCGCTTCGTCGGCCTCATTCGAGACGCCCGCTGCTGCCGCGGCTGCTGCCAGCCCCAATGCGACGACGGGCGCGCCCGTTGGCGCCTCTTTCGTCGCGCCTTTCAGCGCACCGCCGCTTCGTGGGTGGGCATCTCTGGCCCAGCGACTGAAGGCGGCGGACAGGTATTGGGCATGGAAAGTCGCCATCCGGACGTTCATCCTCGCGGTCGGCGCGGTCGGCATCGCGTGCTGCTACTGGATCATGAGCTTCGGCGGCTACAGCTCCAACCGGTACCGGTTCGGAGGCTACACGGCTGACAAGAGCACCGCGCCTCCCGCGCTCGCAGTCGTAAGTGCACGGGGTCAGATGACCAACACCAGCTTCCTAACGAGGTCTGCCTTTGTTCCGTTCGAGGCTGACAATATACTCTCTTTCCAGCTCAGCTTCTCCTTACTGTGGTGCCTTGTCGCCATCTTCTTCCCGATCGCCAACCGCCCTCGCCACCAGCCCATCCACCCAGGCCTCTTGGTGGCGACCGACCTGATCTTCTGGATCGCGCTGGTCCTCACAGCCGTCTTCTGTGCCATCACCGTCAACATAGTCCTACAGTTCGGCTCCAACCCGTCCTACCTCGCGGACCCGAGCTACCACTCCTACTACTCAGGCAACTACTACCTCAACACCACGACAGACACGTGGGTCTACAACGTCACAGACTCATACGCCAACGGCAACCGCGACCCGCTGCGCTACAACTACACGGACGGCACCCGGTACTACGACAAGCCGGCCCCGAACATGACGACGCGCGCCTGCGGGCCTTACTTCGACACGTGCGCCGAGCAAGACGCCTTCGTGAACGCGCTCTGGTGGGGGAGGAATGACCACCGGGCGATCGGCATCACCTCGGCCGTGATGCAGGCGCTCGCCGCGCTCGGCCACTTCGTCCTCTTCGTGTGGGCCTGCGTCGACACGGAGAGGCGGAGGAGGGGGCGCGCGGCGAGGCAGGTCGCCGCCGCGGTCCAGGGGATGGCTATGAGGGGCGAGATCACGATACTGGGCGGCCCAGGCGTTATGCCGCCGCCGCAGCAGCAGCCATATGGGGATCCTAACGGTCTCTGGAGGTTGACGTACGGCGCATATGGCCCGCCGCCGCCCATGTTCGCGAACCCGCCCCCGATGCAGATGCAGGTGTTGCCTCCCCACCAGCACCGACAGCCGCAGCAGGAGAAGGGCGGGGCGGTGATGTACGGCGGGCCGTCGGTGCCGCACCCGCATGGCGTCCCGGCTCCCGGCCTGCTGTACGGTGGGCCGCCTGTTGCGCCGCCGCACAGCGTTCCATATCCGGGACCCCTTTATGGTGGCCCTCCCGCCGCGTCGCCTGGGGTTGTGAGGTACGGTTAGGGCGCCGGACGGAGTTCACCCACTGGAGGAGACTGTTCAAGGACCGCTGTTCCATATGTCTCGTAATTTCTAATCAGTAATGGATGCAATTTCTTGTTGGTTATCCCGTCTCACGGGTTTGATCTTACTTGACACACCTTAATATGCTACGGTATTTTCCGATTCTGGTCCCTGTGATTACCTACATTCCAGTGTCCTCGGCAAATTTGTAAAGCTTCTATCACTCGACGAGTGAATAACTGTCAGTCATTCTCAAAGCGCAAGGTGGAGCGGAAATCAAAGAATATAATATGTCCTGTTGAAAATGAACTACATAAAGAAGTAGTATGGGTATCGCTCTTGACAGTTAAAACAAAAATAAAAATATCGACGCCCGCTGTAGACTTTACAGTCAGCGCCCATATCACCCTTACAGATGCCCCTTTTCAATTGCTCCCTACCAGTCGCCAAACCGCTGCAATCCTCCCTGTTCAAAGTAGCATCCGAGGGGCTTGGCTTGCTCTTGGGACATAGCTCGTGGCTAGTGAGTGGGCTATTCCTTCATGTCCTCAGCCACTGTGATCCTGGGGCTCTGCCTCACTTAGAGGTCATGAGGTCGGGTCTGGACCGAGAAGGAGCACCGATCCGTCCGGGCCTCATGCTGGTGTCGAGACCATGGCATGGCATGACGTGGCAAAGCCGTAGCAAGTTGCGTGAAAAATAGCCGAGGTTTGTCGTTCCTTCCCGCGTGGAAGTCCGCTGTTTCCTCAAGCAAAGCTCAGAAGAGAAAGCCCGTCCGGTGCCATAAGTCCGTCGAAACGAATGATGCAAAGTCGTCGTGCAAGACGAAAAGCTTTTTATATGCCGCAGTTTCCGACGTTGCAGTCCAGCCTGCCGCGAGGGCCGTGGCAGCAGAGTGACCCTCCAGCGCAGAAGCAAGCCATGTCGGAGAGCTTCTGGTCCTTGTTGAAGATCAATCTGGAGAGCCAGGCGGACACCGCGCTCGTTGGTGCCTGGACTTCGGCTGAGATGACAATCCGCTTTATTGACGCCACCTCTGCGGGCTCCTTGACGACGAATGGCGATCGGTAGTCCGATGATCGGCGCAATGCACGCTCAGAGATGACCTCGTGCTTGGAGAGGGTTCTCTGCTCCTTCGTGGTGGGCGCTGCCAGCACCGTGGCCGCCAGGAAGGCGAGGACGACCTGTAGGAGGAAGAACTTCATGGTTCCGGAGTTCGAAGCGGTCGAGGAATGGCCGTTATGGAATGGGCCGGGCTTCCCCTTTAGAAGGACGTCTGCGTGATGAGAGACCAATCGACTCCTCCTCAAGGGAGCAACTTCAAAAAAAGAACGAAAAGATCGAAGGAGCCAGAACAACAGCTTAGGAAGCGACACAGTCAAGACAGCGCTTTCCCGAAGCGGTCGCACACAAGTCTCTCGAAAAAGAAAGTGGGAAACGGCAGAGAAGGACGTGGTGAAAGACCACGATCCAAGACGGCGGCGATTTGGGTTTAAAATGAATGGACACGCTAGAATCGCGCGAATATGTATGTGTGCAGACCGAGACCCAAAAGGAAGCCAAGAAGAAGGAAGTGACATGTACCGGGGAGGTCCTCGCTATTGCGGGATGGACCATATGGGTTCATATACGAAATAGATGACGAGCGCATTACCGGAAGGTATGCTCATGATCACACTACATACGGAATATTTCCTTCGATGAGACAGGGACACTTGGCGTTCCTCTATCGACGGCGGGGGGAGAAAGATCCCCTCGGACAGCTTCCTGCAGGCCCTTTCTCGGCCCAAGAAGAGTACCGAGAAGGGGGCAGTTGGATTTCTTGGGAGGATGAACGTGGTGGGGCAAAACATCAAGGAAGGGGATATGGATAAACCATACGGGGAAGCAAGGCTAATACCTAATCCAGGTCTTCCAGATGTGCCTCACTGGCCTTGTTCATGCGGGAAAGATTCCAGTCTCTCTCCCCATACCGTGTCGGAACTGCGGTGGTGTGTGAGCATCGCGCTGAAGGGGAGCTCCGGCAAAAGCAAGCCGTGCCGTCTCTTAGTGGTCGCGTGTATTAGCCGCCGATATTACCCATCTTGGTGGTGAATGAAAGATTAACGAGCTCAGGATTGCTACTCTATAGCCGAGCATGCCGAGGTGTGGGGAGATTGTGGTTGCTGCCGTGGTGCGCAAATTGTCGATATTGAATACCGACGACTGTACGCCTGGATTCTCTGTTGCTCATGGTCGAGCGCTGTCCGGACTGCAGAGGACCGGGTTTTGGGGAGTCCAGTATGGGAGACGGATGTCGTCAAGATCAACAGTCCATGAGGGACGCCCCGAATCACTACCAGTCAAATGCTTATCAGAGAAGACTGAGTCCAGGAGATGGTAACAGGTGATGATCGAAACCACTCCCGGCTTCCTAAACGACATGTCGCAAAGGGACGGCATGTAAGCTCAGGAGAGGCAGGTTTATGGTTTCATCACAACCATAACGGATAGCGAGGCGGCCGAAGCTTGAGGATGGTCCAGCACAAAGTCGAGATTCCAGTAGGATAGAAACAGGTCTATAATGGAAAGCGTTGCTCCGTGGGTTTGCTTCCAAGGTTAACAGCCAACTGAGCACCAGATGATTTACACGTGTACTAGACTAGTCGGCCAGCGGAAATTGAGGGGCGGAGCTTGGAGACAGAAGGAGACTGGGGAGTTACAGGTCATGTGACTCTGTCGGCTTTTGTCGGAGTTTAAGCTCTCGACGGTTCCAACAGCTTCTATCGACCAGTGAGAGGGGCTGGAATGCCCTGGAAGCTCAGGCCCGTGGAGACGGGCAGTTTAGGTCAGCAAGCTCCTCCCGAGGCGCCAACCAAAACGTCACGACCTTCACAAAGCTCGGATTTTGCCTCAGGAAGGTGTACAAAGGCATCCACGCGATAGCCTCAATTTTGTTTCTTCCTCATCGTCCACCTTCTAATCTCTCAAATTGTTAGCATCAAAACCCGCGGCAACCATGTCATTCACGGTTACCATCCGCCAGGGCCCGGCCCGCCTGGCCTCACGTCTCCCTCAACTCGCGAAGACGGCTTCTCCTCTCTCGGCCCCCGCCACCATCCGAGCCTTCCATCAATCCGCCGCAAAAAACACCTTCTTCACCGCGAGGACAACATTTTATAAGCAGACCAACTCCAGCTCAACTAGCAATACGCTATCTCGCCTCGCCGGCTCCAGCCGGAGCTACTACCAGCAGGCGCAGGCCGTGCCCGACCAAGGCAGTCTGATGAGGAGGCTGCTTGTGGGCGGTGCCATCTTCGGCGGAACGCTCGTCACCGTCAATATGGTCTTCAACCGCGAGACGCGCGAGGACGGCGGCATGCCTCCCTACGAGAGGTCTTATCTGAATGACACGTTTATGCACACCGGACTGGGCATCGGCATTATCGGCTTGACGGCCCGCCAGATGGTCAAGACCGGGTTTGTCTACCGTTTGATGGTGACGAACCCGTGGGTTGTCGGTATCGGTGGTCTGGCGCTCAGCATCGGGACCATGATGGCATGCAGATCTGTCAGTCCTGATAAGTATGTTTTATCCCCTCTTCCATCATCAAAGCAAGCTCCATGATCAAGAACCGCGACACTGACAGGGTCCCCTTTTCCCCTTCTTTCCCTCCCGAACAGCTACGTCCCCAAGTACGCCCTCTGGACGGCCTTCAACGCCACCCAGGCCGCCTTCGTCGCTCCCCTGCTTGCCTTCGTGCCCGGCGCCCTCCTCGTCAGGGCCGGCCTCTACACCGTCGCCATGATGGGCTCGATCTCCTTCGTCGGCGCCACGGCCAAGCAGGAGAAGTACCTCTACATCGGGGGCCCCCTCCTGGCCGGCGCGGCCATCGTCGCCGTCTCGGGCTTCGCGCCGCTCCTGATCCCCGCCACGGCCGTCCGCACGCTCGCCCTCACGGAGAGCCTCTGGCTGTACGGCGGGCTGGCCGTGTTTGGAGGCTTCACGCTCTACGACGTGCAGAAGGTGCTGCACCATGCCCGCCTGGCTGAGCGGGGCGTGATCAGGAAGGATGCCGTCAACGAGAGCATCTCCCTCGAGCTGGACTTCCTCAACATCTTCATCCGGATGGTCCAGATACTGATGATGCAGGGCAACCGAAGGAAGTAAAGAAGGGATGCTTTTGCAACTCAGAACGGGATTGCGGGGGACTTTTGCCCCGACACTCCTTGTAACTCGGTACAATTCTCGTTTGTCTATCATGGGATCACGGTGTTCGGCTTTCTATTGCAGTTTGTACTTTATTTTACCCACCCCTCTCTGACGCTCCCTCCGTTCAGATAGTAAAAAAATAGAACTTCAAAAAAACATTCAAACAAAAGAATTCCATTTCTCATGAGAATGGTTGTCCCGCATGTCCAAACGTTAAAACAACTGGCTATAATAGAGCAGAGAGTAGACAACAACGAGACTCACGCCATCCCTTGCCATTTTAGCATCTGGAAAATCGCGACGTCGGGGCCCACCGCTTCCTACATTCTTGACCCCTTACCATGGAGTCATTTCAGCTCGGGGAAGGTCCGCAGGCGATGACTAGGGCACTGGTAACCGCTCGGGTTCTTGTCCAGGTACAGCTGGTGGTAATCCTCGGCGTCCCACCACTTGCCCGCTTCGAGTATCTCCGTCACGACCTTGCCCTTGTACCACTGCTCGTTGACCTGCCTCGTGACCTCGCGCGCCACCTTCTCCTGCTCCGCGTCGTGGTAGAACACGGCACTCCGGTACTGCGAGCCCCTGTCGTTGCCCTGCTGGTTGGGCGTCGTCGGGTCGTGCATGCGGTAGAAGAACTCGAGCAGCTGCCGGTACGAAACCTTGTCCGGGTCGAAGACCAGCTGCGTCGCCTCGGCGTGGCCCGTGGCGCCCGAGCAGACGGCGCGGTACGACGGGTTGGCGGCGTCGCCGCCGATGTAGCCGACGCGGGCGTCGTAGAGGCCCTTGCCCTCGAAGTGCTTGCGGTAGATGTGCTCCACGCCCCAGAAGCACCCCGCGGCCACGGTGGCCCTCTGCGCGCCCTCGGGGATGGACGCAGCCGCGCCGGCCGTCTCCGAGGAGATGCCCAGCTTCGTGGATGTGGTGAAGGGTCGGGTGAGGCGGGAGATGAAGGAGGGCATCGTGGTTGCCATTGACACTATTGCGATTGCGATGAATAGAGTTGCGATCAAGGCCGATGTCGAAGCTGTCGAACTGTGTTCGGCTGTCCGCCTCCGAGTCCTGAGCTTCCGCTCCGTTTTCTGATGATGGTGGGGCTAAAACGTTTGAGATGCGCGGGATTGCGTCAGAGATGTCGATTACAATCTGGGGCAAGTTTGTAGGTGCAGAACGGGCTCAATTGATTTTTGCTCGACAGATAGTCTCTCCCGTCTTCTCAGTTATATACCTAGCCTACAGATACCAGGCGCTTCTGAGTAGACCTTATACAAACCTATGATTCCAAACACCAAATCTACTGCCACAAAACACAGCCCGCACCAAAACTGTCATTGATGTCTTCAATAAGTTGAAGCCTTTACCTTTTTGGGCCAGTTCTGTGGGGAATGACAAATCTTCTGGGTCGAGATCGATCAATCAAAGGAGTTATCGGCCTTCTACCACAGACCACGTGACTGGACCCACCCAAGAATTGATGATTGCAGACGGATGACTGGCAGTCAGGAGAGGCCAACTGAGACTCCAAGTAGATTTCGGGGCGGAGAACTTCGGTTCACGAGGTGGCTCCCTGGGTCTGGCAATCACGATTATGTTGATATTTGACCAGCCTGGTGCATGCTGGGACTTTGGCATGGTCCGTCATCGCCTCCCTCAGATCCAGTTTTGTGAGTACCACTCTACAGCACCTGGCAAAGACTCGCTCCTTATGTTCTACCGCCTTTCGGGCCTAAGGTGATGAAATAACCGTCGGGCACTCTTCAGTCTCGACTGTCTTCCTAGCCTCCATTAATGCTCCATCACAGACCACGACGGTCAGTGAGGTCAACGGTCACCGCGTAGGTTGCAATGGAGTGCTAGCTGTTGCGTCCCGCAGACAGTTAGTGATAAACGAGGGAAACCTAAGGAAATCATAGCTTCGACAGTCTCCCACTGGGTCCTGAGGAGGCCATTATCACCTGTTTCCTAGTCACATTGTGCCAATGGTCCAGGCATGATTTCTTGGTGACTTGGGAGTACCATCCGAAGTGGTAAAACCCAGAGTCCCCAGGCAACAGAGTCTAAACGGCCCCAACCCGAGTGACCAAATCTTACCTTGTGGGGACGGAGACACTTCCGTACTTGCACAAGAGCAGCTTTCTCGATGCAGTACTGCGTTACTGTTCCTTGTAAATATATGCTAGACTGAAACTTCGTGCGCAATCAGAAATCAGATTTCACGCAAGTATCATGTATGCTCGGTTCTTTAAGCTATATCTCACCTCAACTCAGCTATCAGGCTTTACATTCAGGTAAGCGAGAACAGAATCAATTGTAATGATCACGGCACTCGCGTAGACCCCTGTGTTGTAATCCCTATCGTTGGGCCACTTGGGTGAGTAGTAGACCAATATCACAGGGCAGCTGTCGTCTTACATAGGCTTACAAACAAAAGAGTAAGAGAGAACAGCATGGCTTAAACCCATTGCTGCTTTGTCTGTCGCCGTCTTGCAGTCTTGTCTTTGATGCCTATTCGAGCGAAAGAGTCATGGCTTGGATAATCATGATGTAAGCAAGAGAAAAGTCTCAACACGAAGACACCCTGAGCAAACTGACTATGAGTAATAGTGAATGACTAACTAGTTTTGTATTTACGAACTGGGTGACGGAACAGCCACAAAATGTCGAATGTCACTAGGAGCTTGCCTCCTATAATTATCAAGTACCAAAGCCCGAGAATATGCTGCTTTACGTTCTCACTTTGCTGGGCCTCCGGAAACTTCTCAAAAGAACTTTGGTTCATTGCCCCCTCTGCCATCTGTAGCATCTCCTACATGCTACTTGTACAGATCGTGTTAGTTGTTCCTTGAATTGGTCAAGTTTGATCTTCCTGGTGCCTTGTCAAAGTTGCTGTCTCCGAGTTACGACACGAAGCACGAGTCAAACAATCACCTGACCCGCCGAAACGGTCTTTCCCTAGCAAACCCCAAATGAAAATGCATGAATTCAAACAAGATAGTGACTGGGGGGGTCTGTGATAGAGATAAGCTGAAGAAAACGCGCTGTGCATCATCGGACCCCCTTTAGGCCTTGGTTGAAAACTTGATAGTTAGATTGTATATTTGTGATCTAATGGAAGCCTCCAATCTCATGTACTTAAGTACCCCTCCCCCTTCCCTCAAGTGGCAACTTCTGCCTCAGTGTTTAATAGGGTTCTCGTTCGTGGCTGCCGGGTGTAGCAGCGCTGTGGATTCACTCAACCATGGGAGCTGTCCTGAGCCCCCCTGTAGTGTGCACAAATTCCGTCTCGGTCACGCTGACAGGCAGCCAGCTAGCCAGACCTGGGATCGCGGACGGGAGCCCCGGGCTACTTCTGGCTGCCTTTGAGGCTAGGGACTGGCGCCTTCGTCCTCATTGGCACGTTATTGCTGAATCAGTTGTACTCAGCGTGGAACTTGGGTGCGGTTTGGTGTTGCGGACTAAAAGCCGTGGGTTGGCGTTGGGGTTGGTCGGCTCAAGGACGAGTTTAGGTCCAGTAGGACAGGGTGAGGGAATCGAAGGTGAAGGGTGTTGTTCTGGGAAGAATAGAGAAGAGGTTGTGCTCAGAAGAGAAACAGACGCAAAGTTAAGCCCCTTCATAGTCGAAGATAATTGTAGAATGGCGTGGAAGGTTAGGAAGAACTGTGAACCAATGAACGACTAGAGGGCAGCGAGCGGCCACTCTGACCAAGCCCCTCGGTATCTTGTTTGTTTCTTTCACCTGACCAACTAATGGGACCGATATTTGAGCAGAATGTGAACCGAACCAATTTTAGATTAATGACGCTATAGATTCTAATGAGACGATCCAAAGAAACGGGTAGCAGTCGATGCTGACCTCTTTTGTCACGCCAATGGCTCAAAACAAAAGACAATTTTATTCTTTTATTGCTTCACGCTAAATCCAGACCCACTGAAACCAAACAGGGAAGCCCACCTAGCCGCCTCACTTCTCCTCAGCGGGGGTATCGGGAGTGTTTGGCTTCTCGGCGGTCTCCTTGGTAGCGGTCGAGGGGGCAGTCTCCTTCTGGGTGACGGGGACCTCGCCGGCCTCGGCGTCGGGCGGGGTGACGGCGCCGTCGATGAACTCCTTGCGGCCCATGGACATCTGGACATGGTTGGTCATGTACTTAGTCGGGTCCTCGACGAACAAGGTGCAGACCAGGGCGATGACGCTGAAGGGGATGGTGCAGAGGAAGACGATGTAGAGGGCATGGGCGTAGCCCGTCCGGACGGCGGTCTGCAGGGCCGAGACGAATTCGGGCGGGTACAGGAATGGCAGGCCCGTGGGGATGCCGATGTTGTGCACGATGGCCTGCCCGAAGATGGAGCCGACCTCGGTCCCGTTGACGGAGCCGTCTACCCCGAAGACCGTCGGGCTCGTGAAGATGACGGGCATGAGCTCGTCGGAAAGGAATGTGTTGGATCGGTCGGTGAAAATTGAGGAGAAGATGGCGTTGCCGACGGCGCCGCCAGCCGACCGGAAGGTGCCCAACAGGCCCATGGCTAGCCCCAGTTTGGAGTGAGGCACGTGCAGGGACCCGATCGAGTAGGTCAGGATGGTGAGCCAGGTGAACATGGGAATGCCGAAGGCGGGGAGGAAGATCCAGGCCCAGTAGTTGCGGGTGGGGTAGAGCGCGCCCGCGGTGGCTGCGATGAAGGTCGACTGGAAGACCACGGCCACAATGATTTGGTACTTCATATGCCCAATCTTGTGGGCGAAGAGCGGGACAAGGCAGCCTACGATGGCCGTCATGACCGTGTATGGCAGAGCCATCAGGCCGATCTCGATCCCGTCGGGGGTGAACATGTAGAGCGCGCCCTGGCTGAGCAGCGGCAGCAGCGAGTTGTACAGCATGCCCGAGACGAAGATGATGACCAGCAGCACGGTGTAGCCCCTCCACTGCTTGAACAGCGTCGGGGGGAACAGCGGGTTCTTGGCGACGAAAAAGCAGTACATGAATGCGATGATGACGGTCAGGAAGCCGACCACGATGGGTGCAATGACAGAGGCGCTGGACCAGGCATGGCCCTCAGTGCCGCCCCAGGTGACGCCGATGAGGAAGATGCACAGGCCGCCGATGAAGAGGAGCAAGCCGATCCAATCCAGCTCCTGCACCTCCTGCCACCGCGACTTCTCAAAGTCGGCGCGGGGCCTCGAGGTGGGCCAATAGAAGGCTGCGGTCCCCGCCATACCGATCGCCTCCACAATGATGGAGATCCAGAAAATCCACCGCCAGCTGGCGTACTTATACAGGGCCTGGCCGAGCAGGGGGGCGACGATACCCCAGGGGATGGCCACACCGCCGTCGAGGATACCCAGGCCGAGGGATCGGTACTTGTTGGGCAACATCTCGGGCACACCGGCATAGCTGACGAAGATCAGGCCGCAGGCGAAGCCAATGAAGGCCTCGGCAGCGATGAGGGTGCCGATGTTCTGGGCGACACCGCCCATGATGAAGCCGATGATGGAGAGGCCCTGGCCGATCAGGATGGGGTTCCGGCGACCAAAGACGTCACTGAGGGGTCCACCGAGGGAGAAGGAGCAGGCCGTGGCTAGCGACCAGGCGCCGACAACCCAGGCGAGCTGGTCTGCGCCTTTCAACTCCTGTGAGACCTGGGCGACCACAGATGCGACTGAGCCAAAGGCGATGCCGATCGGGGGACCAAAGGAAATGGCCATGGACTGTGTGGGGTTGGATAAGGTGGCGTCAGTCAGATAGTTACTCGCAGACGGCCATCAGACGGCGTAACATGCCCCCATAGCTGATCTCCCCTGCTAGGGACATCCGGGACGCAACAGGTGTGTGCACTCACGAAGACGGCACACCATGTCTTCCAGCCGACGTGCACCTCGGTCGGGTTGTCCTCCAGAGCTGCCCTATGGACATCGTCTTCAAACTCGAGAATAGCTTTGGCATCCCTCCTCCTCTGCTCTGCCGTCGTCGTTACGACGGTAGACTCCACCTTGGACATCCTGGCGGTGCTTCTTGTGGTGGCTGTTGGTTGTCTGACCGTGGTTGCTGCTATACCAGGTAGGTACCTAAGTAGGTAGCTATGCGCAACAACAAAGTGGAAAATGAATGTCTGTCTCGCTGCAGTGCGGAAAGGATCAAAAAGAAGGAAGGATCGCCACCAAACACATCAAAGGCACCCGAGCAAAGCAAGCTGCGAGATGAGGATCAGCAACAAGACGAAGACGAGGGAGACTGAGACCTGGGATGACCGGAGACCGGCTTGTTTAAAGAGGACGGCAAGACACCGTGAGTGATTCCAGGTATCGGTACCCCATACTTCCCCCGAATGGAGTGAAGGATGGAGCTGGTCTGCACTCTGCACTCTGCCATGGTCTTGCAAGGTCCACATGGCAAGGTCTCGACAGGCCCAGGCTTGTCAGGTCGCCAGGCTGGGTTGCTTGCTCATCAATTGATCCAGGGCGCCCATGTCCCAATCTCTCTCCAATCCCACGTCCGTCCAAATCCTGGCCCACTGGCCGGCAGCACATCCTCTCTCTCTCGAAGCCTTGGAGGGGCTTCTCCCGCTAAGAGTTGAGGTCCACTCTCTAGTGGTGACTCCACAATCCACTGCAAGGACCGAGAAAAAAGGCATGCAATAAAGAAGCGGGAAATGCAAGACAAATAGATAATGCAAGACGAATGCAAGCACGAACTTGAGGTGTCACCAACTGGTCCCCTGCTGGGGCCCTTGGCCCACTCGGGGAAAAAAGTAACTGCGCTGTCACTCCATGGCCAATGGGCTTGGTCTCCGGTTACCAAGTGGCAGGCAGTATCCCTGCTAGTATTGCCAATACGCTCCATAGTACAGCTAACTGTTACTGCGTACAGGTCCTATCAGCGAATCTGACAGAGGGGTCAATTACTGCGTACAGTCCTTTCCCTCCCGAAAACGGCTCGAGTCCGCTCCGCTCAAAGTCCGTGTGTGTACAACACGCTCTTGGAGGTTGCGGCACGGCGCGGCAAGCTAGGGAAATAAAAAAGGAGATAGAGAGTGCAACCAAAGAATATTCCAACTTCCCGTTAACTAATAATCCCTCCCCAAAATCTACTTCGGTGCACGGAATGCACCATCGTTCGAACCCTTTTGCCCACCTGAATGGCCGGAGAGCTTCTCGGGGCCGACATAAGGGCTCGCTGCCACTTGCTTGCATTGCCGTCCTTTTGAATTCAAGACCACCCGACTGGGGAGCATACTTTCTTTGCTTCCTGCACAACTTCAAGTCCATTAAGAGGGGCAGATGCAGCCAAGTCCGGCCAGAGTTAACCCTGCCCTTCCAACCCCGAGAGAGACCATCATGAAGGGCAGATAAAGGTCATGGTTCGTGTCCCTACACTAGTAAAACGTGGGATTTAGGGAATGCTAGAACGTTTCTAGCAAAATGATCCACCCCGCGCGAAATGAATTTGGGTTGGCACATTGCAGCGTCGCATCTTTGCCGGGCTTTCCTTCGTTATCTTCTTGGAAGTTTTCCGCAATCCCTGTCTGTGTTTGGTACGAATTACTCTGGTAACGGCTTTCCTGGGGAGAAGAACATCATCCTAGTGTAACGCACTTGTATGGATACTGCGAGTACTCCGTACTGACCGCGTATCCATACTCCGTAGTGTAGTATTCCTCCAAGCCCCACCAAGGCCTCAAGTAACATAATAAAAACCTTCCTTCTCGAGTCTCCACGTTGTACACCCACCAATCCACATGGCAGCCCTTCGCTGGGCTTGGCCCTCCAAAGAGGTGATCTCCCTCCAGCTCTATCCAGTCTTTGATGTGACATGACCCTTGGGGTTTCGTCAGTTATCGGGTTCCTCATTACCTCGTTCATCTCTCCCCCCCCAGACGCATAAATGACGAAGACTCCTTCGTTCCCCTCGAACTCGAACAACGCATCCTTTCTGGGTTGTCTGGACGGGATCAATTGATGACACCTCCAGGGACCCCATGGCCCTCAGCACCACAGCAATCTCTTGTCCATTGAGAGCCAGGCTTTACCGGTCAAGTCAATGGAGTCCGATCTGTCCGAACAGGGTGCTGATTGTCAACCTTGCACTGGTGGAGGAAGATATGCGAGGAGATCTTAGAATCGAATCGTAGAAGCTCACCGTAAAAATCACGCCAGAAAGACCCCTTGCCTCCCGTTTCTGGCTTCGCAATCATTGAGTGCACCCTGTTAGAGGGGCAGAGAGAAGTCCTGAACCATTCCTAGTCTTTTCTCGCACGAAGAAGAAAGGATTCAGGGACTTGAGGGGCTCGAAAAAGCGAAGATCATTTCTGAATCCAGAAGAATGGCGAGAGATACCATCCCGGCCTCCTCCGCCCTGTTTGTTTGACCATCTTTTTCTCTTCCTGTCCCTTTTTTTGATCCCTGTTGCAACCGGTCGCATTTTTGGGTTTTTTTTCTCTCTCCTTCTTTATCTGGCGCGATCCCCACGTGGTCCTGACCCGCCGATCGCTTGATGTGCAGGACAGCACAGTCACAACTGACAAATGCATGTTGGACAGTCTGGCAGTGCACAGTTGCATCGCAGAACCACCTCACAAGCCTCAGATGCAACCTGCACAACAAAAGCTTGCCGGAGCACTCTCGAAGCAGGAGTTGCCAAAACCAGCACTCTGTCGCTTTTGCGATGTTGGTCCAGGGCTTCCCTTGTAAGCATGGACCGTTCTAGCGTCCCATATCCCATATTAGTGGGCCCAAGAGTCCCTCTGGATTCCGTGGAGCCTGGGGTTTCTAGCCTGCTCGTCCTTCAAGTCTGGCTTCGAAAGATGAAACCCCACTCGTTTCCAATTGAGAGAATGTTGGACCACGCCGCCTGCTTGGGTTTGTTTTGTCGCCCGTCTGTCAACCCTCGTTCTCGCTGAATGAGCCGCGCCAATTTCAGACCAAGAGGAAGCGGAGCAGGCACTGAACGTACATGTACGTAAAAGGGGAACCCGACAGTCTTCCACGCCAAGGCTGTCCGCCATTTGCTCGCCACCATGCTGACCACAGAAAGCACAACCAAACTATTCCGTCTGATAGAGGGGCCAAAATTGCAGGCTGATATTCAATGCTCTTCGCCCGGCGCGATTGACAATTCGCTACGCAGTATGAAGCATGCACGCCCATTCGTTTCCATATTCCGTACGTTCTCACCAGAATCACCACTTGATGGACACAAGATAGCTGCTGAGTCGAAAAGGAATATTGTACGCATTTATTACTCTGTATGTTGCCAAGGATGGATGGCCGACTGCCGACATATCGCCGCGATGTGACTGTTCCAGTTTGACCTGTCAGGCGACTGGCCACATCTTCCCACCCATACTGGCAAGACCATGGCTGTTCTCCCTTCAATATGGGTTCTTGCTGCCTACGGAGCACCAGTCGATACGCACTAGTACCAGTTTCTTGCCCTCATAATCACCGTCTTGCATATTAGCCCATTTCAACGAGCGTCTGATGATGGGTCCCTATGCTGTGACTAGCCCCAACCCGGACCATTATCAAGTGCTTCGAGCGAGATCTTCCTCCGCTGGGCTTAGGCATCTCAGATGTCACGATGAATAAGAAAAATGACTACGCAGGACATACAAGTTGCTTTACCCTCAGATTTATGTTTCCGTTCTTCATTAGGGTGCGAAGGGGGGATGGTTAAATACGGTAATTTCGTCCCCTTACCCGCAACTTTTCTCTACCAACCTTTCGCCTCCCCCGAATCCGCATGAAGGCGTCTTCCGTATCGTCCTGAGGCCGCTGGGAAACTGGACACTGCTCTGGAACGCCTGCAGCCGGTGGCCCTTGGTGCTCGTCGTGTGCTCGTTGCGGTACGACTCCCGCGTGAACCGCTTTGCTGTAGCCCTGAAGCCGACACGCGAACGGGCTCCAGGCTGCTCCCGGTGCGAGCGGGGCTTCCGCCCACGACTCCTCTTTCCCTTGCGGCCCCGGGCTCATCGCGCTTCTCCTTCATGTGGCGGTCGAAGTTGAACTTCTAGGGGAATTGGATGTCATGGAAGTCGCAGTACAGGGGCCTCTTTGATGCTTCTATCCCAGAAGGGGGAAGGCTTGGCCTCTGCCCCAAAGACATTTATCGATGCTTTTCTATCAGTATGTGATACGTTCTCGGTTTGGGGCAAGGCGGTTCCCCCTCAACCTATATTAGTTCCTAGAAATCGCAACACTCATTAAGCTCATCTCATCTTCTTGCGCTCTACGATGTGTAGAAGATGTTACTTTTGACTTGTCACCAGTTGTCATCAACTGTTGGGATCTCTGCTGTGTTCACCTTCGGCGTTGTGGGTTCATCATCGGATCATCGGCTTGGCACCCAACCCATTGGTTCGTCGCTAAGAAACAGTCAAGTCGCTGTTGAAGGCCTTGCGGGTCCGAGGGGTGATCACCCTGAACTTCAGATGAAGAACCAGGGAGCGGGCCTCGCTGACGGCCCGGATTATGAACAAAATCTTCCCCGTTTCGCCGTCCCCCTCCCCAATTCAGCATGAATTGCGCTTGGGTGGCAGCCTTCCTCTCTTTGCTCTCCTTATCTCCCTACAATTCTCGAATCCAAGTGGCGTGGTCCCGTGTGACGCACCCCCTGAGAGTCCTCAGGGGGCCTCATGACTCTTGGCCGATAACGATTGCCCGAGTAAGGTATACCACACGACGCAAGGGGTAGCCAATCATGGGACGTTGGCCAAAGCGAGGCTTGGCTGCCTCTTATTGAGGACGCAGGGTGCCTGCCTCGTAAACGGCCCACCGGCCAGGCGTGTACCGCTGGAGCCCCTTGCCCCAAAACGCCGGCGGGATCCCGATCCCGCCCGCGACGATGATGGCCGACGCGAGCTTGATGCTCATCTGCAGGTACCCCTGACTCGCGAGCCACTGGGGCACGACGTAGTCGACGGCGCAGCTTATGGCGAAGCTCAGCCCGCTCACGGCGCCCAGGGCCGCGGCCGCCCACTGCGGGAACGCCTCTGTCACCCAGACGTCGACACCACGGCCTCGCCTACGAGCGCGAACTGCGCTAGGAGCTAGGCGGCAGCGACGACGGACTAGTGGCTCGCTGGCTATGCTGTCTGTTTGGGCGAGAGAGATATTGCCAATCGTGGTTGTTGTGGTTATGGTTGCTGTTGATACCGTCGTCGTCGTGCTATGGATGCTTATCGAGGAAGACACGATGCCATCCTTGCTCTCTAGGTCTTTTTCTTGTCCATGCTCAGCCAAGGAGAGCGGACGAGTTATTATGCATTGATGGCGGCCTGGCAGCTGATCCTAATCATCGTATAGCTACACTTTCTCTGAGCCGCTCTGGACTAGGATCCGGTCGGAAAACGCCACGGGTAGTCGGAGGTAGTACGTTTCCTGACAAAGGCACTAGATGAGGAAGAAGGCAATGCCTGAAATGACCGCTGAGATCTAGTAAAGAACCGCTAGTAATGCTCCATTTGCAACACAAAGGGTGCGATCGAGAGGATGATAAAGGTAATTCTTCTGCCGACTGACCAGACCAGGAGGATGGTTAAGTGCCGTTGATGGATGTAGGTCATGTCTATCGCCATGAGGACGCCCTGTAGATCGAAAGTTGGCAGGCGAGTGACTAGGTTCTCACCTCTCCGTCAAACGAGTTACCCTGAAAGTTGAAGGGCAAGATTGCTTACAGCACTGGGAGTTGGTCCCGCCGCCAGTCTCTGTAAACATGTCGCCACAATTAAAGCACCAAACGACGTTGTCGTTCTAGCCCAGGCTGTAACCAGCAGCAGAAGCATGGCGGCTATAGGAGGACGGGACGCCTGCTGAGACTGATGCACAGCGGGAACCAAAGGAGGATCCCAACGCCAAAAATGATGTTGGGGATGGTGGTAAGAGAGTCGAAACCGGCAAGCTCGTGTCGCTTCTTGATGGGAACTCGTTGCCAAAGCGGCTAGCGACACACTTAGTCTTCTAGCTGTCTCAATTGCCTCGACGAAAGGATCTTGATCTTGATCTCACCGAGCCTCTGCCTAATCCCGGGGTGAGCGAGCGCCGCATCATAGGCGGGGCGTTCACCTGCGCGAACCTAATACCTCCAAGTACCGTGAGAGCAACGTACACGAATATCTTCTTCCTCAGACTCCAATTAAGAGGGCCCCGGGGCGAGTTGCTGGGAACAGGGAGATCGGGTACTCGTCCGTCTGGTGCGATGATGTCGACGCTGCTGCTTAGTTCCTTTGGAGGCTGGTGGGATTGACGAGACTCCATCTTTGCAACTGCAGCGACGGGGCTCGGAACTAAAAAGAGATAGTAGCACTGGGACACTCAGCTAGGCTCCTCGAGTAGGGCTCTCTTCTAGTATTCATGAGGGTGTGGTGGACTGAAGTTTGTCAAAGCCTTAGGGATGCCTCATCTTGTTTCCTTCCTCCATCACCCCAAGCATCCCTGCCTCCGTCCCTGTCGAGGCCAGGTCAGAGATGGGATATCCCAAATACTATCGTGAATGAGAACAGTTACTCTTAGCTTGAACTGTCTCAGATTGTAACCAGGAGCTTGCAGGCGTTTGGGGACACATTGGCGTCTGCCCTTCCATACCGTCACTCTCACTCTAACAAAAATCCCACGGAGGGCACTCTCGCTCCAATGATTCTCCGAACAACCCCAATGAGACGCAGGTACAACTCGCTCCCGTTTCTTTCTCACAACGCCAGCGCTAGGGCTCTCTGGGAGACCCATAATATCTGGTAAGCTTCGGCCCAGGTTGTTTGACGTTGGGTTTGGTCCGATGTGCACGTAATGAAGACTTGGACAGAAACAAACTCTCGAGCTGTGAGGAAGGCCCGTCTGGACGAACACGGCCCAGCGGCGCGGCTTGTTGCGTGGGCGATAGACCGAATCGCTCGAGATATAATTTTGAAAAAACCCCCAAAAAAACAAGGCCTTGTTGCGACCATGCAAGGCACGCAGAGAACTTCGGTGTCATTGCCGGCGCCTGTCTCGTCCAAGAGTGCCCATGGTCCATCACCGTGCGTAGTGCCGCATAAGGCTGCGCACGCCCTTGTGCTGCCCCTTCTGAGATTGGTACTTCAGATGCCGAGTCTGGATAGCGACTACCCCGTAGTGTTGAATCAAACATTCTGATTCTCTTGCTGGAACAGACGGATTTTTGGGTTCAATGGCCGCTCGAATATGGATCAGTAACACGTATTGCGAGCTGGAGTGAATGCTCAGCCTCCAAAAATTTGGCCCAGCGGTTGTTGTGTGGTACTCACCCACACGGCACACTTCGAATCATCCAACGGGTACAGGTCCCTACCTACCAGCCAACCAGACTACGATAAAAACGCCACACGGGAAACGGGGTGCTACTGCATCCCGAGACGGCGAAGACAATGATCAAGGATTGCCTAGGCAGGTAATTACCTATAGAAGTGAGAAAGACTGGAGTCGAAAGAACGGAAGGTAGTAGGGAGCGACGATGGATATGACTACCTCCTCGGTTTTGTAGGTAGTCGCAACACCACCTGCTATTGTTTTGCATCAAAGTCGAGACGCCGAAGCTCACCATCATCAACATGGTTATTATAACTGGGGAAAGTCACGGGGAACTGCCTGGCCACGTACCTATTGCTAGTAGACCGAACGAAATACGGGCCATGGCTGGCGCAGCACCTGACGAAACGGGACCTGCAGTGGAATCAGCATCGGCTGCATCGGTCCCGAGTCCAGACGCACCAACCCCGCCGCCGGAAAGGAAGAAAGCCACCCTCACCGGCGCTCAGGAGACCCTCCTCGCGGCCCTCTACGCACGCGCCCTCGACACGGAGAAGGCCAAACCGGTGCTGGGGGACACATGGGCCGCGGAGGCGGTGCGGCGCATCGACTACGACTTCGCGGGCAAGACAGGCATCAACGCGACCTCGAGCGCGAGCGTGACCGTCAGGGCCAAGGTGCTGGACCGTTGGACGGCCGAGTTCCTCGGCAGGATGGACGGGAGGCCCGCGACGGTGCTGCACCTCGGCTGCGGGCTGGACTCGAGGTGCCGGAGGGTGCCGAGGGCGGCGGCCGGGGCCGGGGCCGGGGGCGAGGTCAGGTGGGTGGACGTCGACCTGCCCGACGCCGTCGCGCTGCGGAGGGAGGTGCTGGAAGAGCCGGAGGGGGACTATACGCTTCTCGCTGCTTCGGTGGCCGAGCTTGAGGCGGGCAGCTGGCTGGAAAGGGTACCCGCCGACAGGCCCACCGTCGTCGTGTTTGAAGGACTGTCGATGTACCTGACTGAGGAGCAAGGGCGGAGGCTGATCGAGAGGCTGGTGGGGAGGTTCAAGGGATGCGGAGGCGGGCAGCTGCTGTTCGACGCCTTTGGAACCATTGGGATCAAGCTGCAGAGGTTTCTCAAGGCGGTTGCGCAGTCCGGCGCGGAGCTGCATTGGGGTCTTGACGACCCGAAGGTGTTGGAGGGTTGGTGCGAGGGCCTGAGACTGCTTGATGACCTGTTGTCTGTTGATTTGATAGAAGAGGCGGACTACCCCTCCTCTACGAAGCTGATGATCTGGCTCATGGGCTATCTGATCTGGCCTCTGAGGAAGACGGGACGGATATTGCGTTATGAGTTTTGAGGTTACGCCAGCATGAACGGCTTACAGATGCATGTTGCTCGGCGAAAGGCAGTTTTGTAGAACGAGAAACTGCAGCAGTGGGATACGGATGTGGAACGAGGTGTAAATAATGTGGCGGAGGGATACCATCAGAGTGTAGGGATAATTCTGCACCTAGTCGAGATCAGGACTCCAGTGAGTCACAGATAGCCGGCAGGGCATGGGGTGCATTTGCTTGAAGCTGTCCAAGGATCCCGGTGGGGTTAATTGGGTGCCCAACTAACCGAACCTACCTTACTCCATGGCATAAAGCTGAGCTCCACGTGTGCGAAAGCTAACAAAGAGAGTCGGCCAGAGTGAGACAGCCAAAGGGAAAAAAAAACAAACAATGAGCGCAGTAAATCGTCCTCGAGTCGGTGTGGCAGCCGTCATCAAAGGCCCTGACAATCGGGTGGTTCTAGGGCAACGGAAAGGCGGGGAAAAGCACCCCGGGGCAGGTGAGTCTCGGCACCTGGCAAGTCGCTTGATGGCGAAGGCGGTTGTGTCCTCTAATCTAACGGTTTTCCCAACAAAGGCCATTGGGGATTTCCCGGCGGCCATCTCGAGTATGGCGAGTCCGTCACCGACTGCGCTGTGCGTGAGACGCTTGAGGAGACGGGCCTCGTTGTCCGAGGGGTGAAAATAGCTGGCGTGGCCAACTCGGTGTTTCCCATGGCTGAGCTGCACTACATCACTCTCTTTGTAGTCTGCGAGATGCTCGATCCCGAGCAGCAACCGAAGGTAAGTTCAACGGGCTTGAATTCCTCCCCTCTTGAGTTGTTAAGGCTAAGTGAATACCTGCCTAACTGCTACTTAATTCTCTATGAAAAGCTCCTAGAGCCCGAGAAGTGCGTTGGATGGGAATGGAAGTCCTGGGATGACATTAAGTTCATGGCCAAGGACATGTTTGAGGACAAGCGGCTGTTCTCGCCAATTCGGAACCTTCTGAGTGATTGCCCCGACTTCGAGAGGAAAATGGATTCGATTGAGTCACTTTGAGGTCCTGTCTTGACTTGTTAGGGCATGTACAATGATCTCCTGCGGCGGCCGTAGTTATTCTAGTACTAAAACTAAGACACATAGAGGGAGAAGGGGGTACCTAGGTACTCTGTGTTGTCGCGTCTCCTAGGCAATTCGGCCGGCGAAGTCGGAGAACATCTATCAATAGGTGGGCGGATGATGGTAAAAGCTGAGCCTAGGTATGCAAGAAACAAAATAATTACGGGGAGGAGGATTTATTCGACGACCGCCTTCCTTTCACCCTCCCACCTTCACGCCGTCCTGGTGACCCTCGAGTTCAAAGTGCGTGTCACAACAGTCACGTGTAATCCGAAGCTCTAACTAGTCCCTCATTCTCCGCTAGCTCTGCCGTTAATAGGTGTGGGGCACGAGCCGCTGGACAGAACCCAAGCATCCCGCCGACTCTAAGCCTCTTCAAAGCTAGCTCTACGGATTGCTTTCGCAGACCTATAGAAGGACCGCTGAGATCATGCGGAACTCGAGCAGGATAGCGTGAGAGGTGCCATTATGATGTCTCAAAATTGGTAGGATCTTCCCAACCCTCCTCCACAATGCGCAAGTTTCTCGGCAAGCCTCCGATCGACCACGCGAACGACGCCAGTCTCGGCATCACCAGCTCCCCCCAGCATGCGATCCCCAACGTTTACCGCCCCAGCTCCTCCCAGAATGCGTCATTCTACGCTGGGGCGCCGGTCGCCTGCATCGACCGCTCTCCCGATGGCCGTTTCGTCGTCCTCGGGGGCCGCCACGTCCTCAAGATTGTCCATATCGACCGCCTGTCACTCGAGGAGCGCGCCGACCTCCGGGCCGCCATCACGTCCCAGCCGAGCGGCAAGATGGCCAACACGATCGCCTCGATATCGGACCAGCTCTCGATCAAGGACGTCAAGTGGGCGCCGCTGAGCGGCGGGACGGCTCTGTTCACGGCCTGCATGAATGGCAAGATATTTCACTACGATCTGTCCCGCCACGGGGGTTCGGCGCTCGAGGTCATCACGATCCGAGAGGATTCACGGCAAGTCAACACGCTAGACGTCAACCCGCACAGAGGCACATACCTGCTATCGGGCAGCATGGACGGCTTCGTGCGTTGCTTTGACATCCGTGAACCCGTTAGTAGGGGAGGCGGCACCACGTTTCGCTCCCTCCAGCCCCCTTTCAAGTGCAACGACGGAGTACGACACGTCAAGTGGTCGCCTAAGGAAGGATTCTACTTTGCGTGCGGCACCGATAGCGGCGTGGTCTTGAAGTGGGACCTGCGCAAGGCGACGACGCCCGTTCTCCGCATCAAGGCCCACGAGGGGAACAAGGAGTGCACAGGTATCGCGTGGCACCCAGATGGCGAGCACCTCATCAGTGCCGGAACCGACTCCAAGTGCCACGTGTGGGACCTGTCAAACGGGGCGGACAAGCGGCAGAAGCCGAAATGGACCATCTCGACGCCCGCGCCTGTCTCATCCCTCGCCTGGCGTCCTGGCCAGTGGTCGGCATCGGCCCAAGGCAAACGTGCTGCACAGATCGCAGTTTCGTACGGACCGCAGGGGGGCAACGGAGTTGCTCACATCTGGGATCTGGCACGCCTCACGATGCCGTACAAGGAAGTTGAGCGCTTCGACGTCTCCCCGATGGCCCTGCTGTGGCACGACAGAGACCTGCTGTGGACGGCGGGTCCGGACGGCATCTTCAGCCAATGCGACATTGCCTACGCCCCTAAGGTTATCGACCGAACCCCGGTTTCCACCATGACCATGTCCTCCAGAGGCGACGTGTTGATGTTTCTGGACGAAAGGCCAGCACCACCGCCTCGTCCGAGGTTGCCATCGGCGCTGCGTCGTCCAGAGCCGCAACCTGTCTCGCCATCCCTTGCTGCTTCTGGGCCTGCGCATCACATGCTCAACGGCAACCGCAGCGAATCTGAGGATGACGTTATCGGGAGCTTTCTGGGGGGCAGAAAGTCGGCACGAGCCAGACGGGCCAGCGTGCGATCGGCACAGACGGTCAGCACAACGCCGCCCTCCACGACTGGGCCTCTCGATGAGAAAATATTGCCCCTTGACGAATCGCTCAGCATCACTGGCGTCTTTAGGTCACAACAGGCCATGGCCATCGGCCCGGCGCCGGCGGCTGTCAGGACTGAAGTCTACCACTTCCTGTCGGCGCAGTATTTGGAAATCCTGGAAAAGGAGCTGCCGCCGACTCCCGGCGGGAAGCCGATGGTTGATCGGGTCGTCCTAATAATGGAGCAGTTTGCACGTGCCGCTGAGAGTGTCAGCCAGTATCGGCTCGCACAAACATGGCACATCCTTGGCTTTTCCATGGGCCTTCTGCTCAGGGGCAGAGCAAAGTTCCACCAAGAACGGCGGATGGCAAGGATAAAAAACCCACTGGAGTTTCCCAACGACCACTACACTAAGATGAGGGACGGAAGGATGTCGGTCGGGCGAATGAACAGCGCCGGCGATTCGACTCCTCGACGCGCACAGCCCGCCGGGAATCACGCGGAGAGACATGCGCACGCTCACGCTCGATCATTGCTGGCTGAGGAGATCGAGAGCACTTCTAATATGCCGACCCCACTCGCTCGTCCAGTCAGCGATGACCTGGCTGGCAGCCAAGGGAGCACCGATGTTGCCCATGTGAGATATGTCGGGGGAAACCAACTCAGGCCAGTCCTCGAGATGGACAAATTCAGCCTCCCCCCTGCGGCGCACGCTCAAACGTCTGATCGGCGGCAGCGACTAGACTCGGCTCCGCTGTCTGTCGCTAGCCATGACAGCGATAACACGCAGTACTCCAGCACGGAAGGCTACGACTTTTACGACCTGGAAGCCATGTCTCAAGCTATCGACGTCCCCCAGCCGAGGCACCTGGATATGCCGTTACCTCCCGACTACACCGGGCCAAGGTCCCCCGAAAGGAGACGGCCTGTAATGAGGCAAGACTCTGACGAAAGCTTTGCGAACATGTTCTCGATATCCCAGACGAGCGGAAGTATAGGTGGCTCCCCTAGCAGGAACTCCCCTAGCAGGAGCAGCTTGCCCAGGAGATCTCCGATGACCAGCGTCCCCGAATATCAGAACGGGGGCAGCAGTAGTCAAGGCGAACTCTACCAGAGCCGTATCAGAGGGAGGGAGTTGCAAGGCTCTCCCGCGTCCCTCACTCTTCAACACGTTCAGCGAACCCACCGGCCAACAGGAGCCCTCACCTCGCAGACTTCGGATGAGGAGTTCCAGATGTATACACAGACCACGGAGGACAGCCAGCAATCTTCCCAAGGCTATGGGTCCGACAGCTATGCCAATCCGGGCAGCCAACGGAATGACCCTTTCCCGCAAGAACAAGAACAAGAACAACAACAACAACAACACCAACAACACCAACAGCAGCAGCACCACCACCACCACATATCCTTACATCACAGGGCCCGCACCCCCGCTGAGGATGAGAGCTCACCCGACGTAATAGAAGGCGACTACTTCCCCTGGCCCGGCGATCCACTCTATCCCTTCCCAGACGGATCCTTACCCACACCCACCGAGCAACCGCCCCGCACAAGCGCGATCGAGCCGTACACCCTCATAATCCGCGCCCTCGACTTCGAGACCCGCTCCTCGGCCATCAATTCCTCAGCCATGATCCTCCTTCTCAAGCCCCTCCTCCCGCCCGAACTGATCGATCCGAACCAGGCCAACGCCATCCTCCGGCAGCACCACTCGCGCCTGATGGGGATGCGCCTCTTCGTTGAGGCGGCGCTCCTGCGCAAGCTCTGCGTCCAGGGCTGGCCGGGCGGGGTCCTGGAGGACTACTGGACCGACCGTTACCCGGCCGTCTTCTCCCAGGCCCAGCAAAATGTCACGGCCGCCTTCCTGTGCCCGGCCTGCAAGAAGCCCCGCGAGATAGACCGGCGGTCGGCCTCGACCGACTCGATATGGCTGCCTTGCCAGCGGTGCGGCACGGCCGTGGGCCCTTGCGCCGTCTGCGGCCACAAGGAGGAGAACCCCAATCTCGATCTAGACGAGTCGTCGTGGTTGCCCCAGCAGTCACCACCACCACACCGCGGCCACCACCACCACGGCGACCGAGACAGGGAGGAGGAGGACGACGACGACGACGGCCCGGCCCCGGAGGCGGCGCACGATGGCATCATGTCGACCTGGTGGTACTGCCCCACCTGCGGACACGGCGGCCACGCCACCTGCCTCTCGGCCTGGCACGGCACGCACCTGCCCCGGCGCCGCCGCGGCGCCCCTCCCCTGCCTCCTCATCAGCAGCCCCTCTCGGACGGGTGCTGCCCCGTCGACGGCTGCGGGCACGCCTGCCTGCCCGGCCGGTGGCGGGCCGAGAGCACGGCGGCGCGCACGGAGGAGGTCAGCCGCACGGTCCTGCGGGAGGCGGCCTTTGCTGCCTCGGCGGCCGCCAGGTCCTCTGCGGCCGCTGCGGCCGCCGCTGCCGCTGCTGCTGCTTCTGCTTCTGCTTCTGCTTCTGCTGGTGCTGCTGGCGCTTCTGGCGCTTCTGGGTCCGGGGCGAGCACCATACGCGGCGGGTCGCCTGTGCTGGGTCCGAGTGGTGGCGGTGGTGGGGGCGGGGGCGGCGCTGGGGCCAGGCGAAGCGCGGAGCTGTTCCCGCCGCATAATGATCATCTTAATCAACAGCCGCCCCAGCTTGTGAGGGGGGATACGTACGAGGTGCCGCAGAGCAGGGCGGTCGAGAGCGTGAGGGAGGCGCTCGGCGGTGGCGGCGAGAGCGGCAGTGGGGCGGAGGGGCGGTGGGGCGGACTCGGGGTGGGCGGACACCTCGCTCCCTCTCTGAGCTCCAGCCCCGGTCGTGGGAGCGGCATGTTTGGAGGTGGGAGTGCGTTTGGCGGCGGTAGCGGCGGTGGTGGCGGGGAGAGGGAGAGGAGGAAGAGCGTCAAGTTTGCCTCTTCGGATGAGAGGAGGTGACGGGTCCGGTTCGAGGGTCTGTCTATCTTACTTCACTGCGGTACCCTTCCCCTCTGTTCACTCCCGCCGTTCCCCTGAGCTGCGGAACATCCTGGGCTGAGATCAGAGCCGGGGATGGGCAGAGTGGTCCAGTGGTGCTTGGGGGAATGCTTGGGATGCTCTTGGTCGCTTCCATCCGTGTCCCCTCATCTCATTCCCGCTTCTATTTCGGGAATGTTTTCCCCCGGGATCTTGGGGGTGGCAGGGAGCCCATGCACAGGCTGGGACTTTCGTCGGCTGTGGAGGTGTGTGGGCGCTCTTGGTAAGCCGCGGACGGGCAGTTTCCCAGACTCATATCCCCATGCGTTTTATTGCGCACTGAGACGGCGCTATGGTTCATGGTTAGCGTCTTGTTTTGCCCCACCTTCCGCCGATCTCCCGTGCCCTTCCCAGGCCTTTCCCGGACGGGCCGCTCGCAGTGGTTCGCTAACCCGATAGTCGCATGGAGTCGGGAGGATGGTGGGTGGCCACGAGCAAGGGAGTTTCACACCCCCTGGCCAGGACAGGACAGAGCACTCTACCGTTTTTTCCGGCCAGAAGTGAATATTGGGCCACTTTGGTGTGTAACAGGCAGGGATAGACGATACCAAGCATGGAAACATCACATCAAGACATTGAGAGCATAGCAAAATTGCGGCGGTAAGGACAGTGTTTTGGTCGTGAGATCCAGTAGTGACTGGCTGGCTGGCTGCCCAGGCAAACCAACCTAGCATGACAGAACGCAAAACCGACAACCCGTTTATCTTTACCAGACCAAGTTGGCCAGGATGTCCCGGCTCTTCATCCCCTTCACGCCTGCCTTGGTCGCGTCCTCCGCGTCCTCCGCGTCCACTGCGTCCTCTGCGTCTTCTGCCTCCACCTTGGCAGGCGGGGTAGGTGGCGGTATGCCTATAGCCGCGTCCGGTGCGGGCGGCGGCGGCGGCGGCGCAGCAATCTCAGTGGCAGCCAGAGGCGGCGGTGGGTGTCCGCCGGCTGCTCCTGCGCCCGCGGCGCTGCCTGGCTCGTTGGCCTTGCCCTTGGCGTCCTTGCCCTCGGCCTTCTTGCCTTCCTCTCCGGCCGGAGCGGGGGCGCCGGTTGCTTGCGCCGGGGGAGGGGGCGGCGCCGGCGGGACGGTAGTCCCGTTTGCACCGGCGACGGCCTCGGGAGGTGGCGGTGGAGGCGGAGGACCGGCGGCTGCCTCAGGAGGTGGCGGTGGCAGGGGGTGGGCAACCTGCGGGGCTCCGGTTGCTCCGGCGGCAGCGGCACCTGCGGTTGGAAGCTGTCAGAAAAACTGTGCTGGAACCTTCAGTGGGTTAATCGTTGGGCACTCACCAGCAGCGGCTGCTCCTGTTTGGTTAGCCTTTCCCTTGCCGTCGTCCTTGGCCTTCGCATCCTTGGCCTTCGTCTCTTTTCCCTTCCCTGCATCAGGAACGGTCGCTACAGTCGCTCCATGTTAGCCCCACATGCCATTGTCACCTCCCTGGAAGACCAAAGCTCGCTCTTATGGAGTGGGGACATTCGCGTACCATTTCCAGCCACTGCACCTGCACCAGCGGCCGCCTCTTTGCCCTTGCCGTCTTTCGCCTTTGCGTCTTTCGCCTTGGTGTCCTTGCCTTTGGCGTCCTTGCCCTTGCCGACAGCGGGTGCCGTTGCTGATATCTGGTAAGCTATCTGCCTTGTTTATGTCCCTGCTGCCCGCCAAGCGGCCATCCGAGGGCCTAGATTTGGGTCATGCGCTATTTGGGATGTTTGACGGAGCACGGGCGCCCACTCACCATTTCCAGCCGCCGCACCCGCATCAGCTGCAGCCCCTTTGCCTTTTGCGTCCTTCGCCTTTGCTGCATCTTTGCCCTTCTTCGCCTCGGTGGCTTCGGCACCTGCGTTGGCTGTGCCTGATGTTGTTGTCCTGCAGGTTAGCATGGATACCCTCGGGCGGATCCTGAGATGCAGGGCAACATACCATTCGCTGCCATTGCAGCGCCCTCAGTCGCCTTGCCTTTCCCCTTTGCCTTGGCCTCATCCTCCGCCTTGCCCTTTGCGTCCTTTCCCTTAGCGTCTTTCCCCTTGGCATCTTTCCCCTTGCCTGCTTGCTCTGGAGGCGGCGCAGCTGCGGTGCCTTTGGTGCGCATCTGATTAGTTTTGGCATCCCTTTTAGTCTTATTGACATCGAATTCTTCTGCCCTTTACTTACCACTCGCCGCCGCAGCCCCTGCGTCTACCGCTTTGCCTTTGCCTTTGCCCTGGGCCTCGCCCTGTGCGGCATCCTTGCCTTTCCCTTGATTCTGGTTGGTATTGTTGGCGCCGTTGCCGTCGTCGCTGGCGCCAGCTTCGTTCTCATCCTCAACCTCCTCTTGCTCTTGCTGAGCCATCCTTTTCACTCGGTACTCCCATGAGTTGACATAGCTCTCGGTACCTGCCGCCCGGCGGTATCGTGTGAGATCCGAAGCTCGACGGGCCACCTCAGAGGGGCCATCAGCATGGGCTGCTGGTGCCCGGTAGTGTGCCGTGGCTGTGGTGCTCAACAAGAGAGTGGCAATGACGGCCTGCCGCCACGAAAGGGATGGAGACATGTTGGCCTGCCTTCCTGTGTGTCCGACCTAGAGTTTCTGACGTGTGAAAGCTGAGAGTGAGATGGGTATCAATGAGACACTTGATGGTGGAACGGTTGGGAAAGAAAGAAAAGCAGCACACAATGTCTAGCCGGTAGACTGGAAAGAATGGAATGGCTCGGCCGGTTCGATCATGGGATGAAAAGGGAATCCATCTAATCCGTCCTTGTGTGCGCGGCTCTTGAGAGAGATATACCCCGATTTCGAGATCCTCGAACCAGCCACCCACGACCGAGTACGAGCCATAGTCACTCCCCAGAACAATTTTATCCCAGTCCACAGCGACTGATTACCCCGCCCGTTGAGCACAGATGCTGCGGCCTTCGAGGTGTGACACTTGAAAGAGTGTGGGTATCAGACAATAAGCTTATGCGGTGTTTAGATTAGTTGTCGATTCCTTCCCTCCGATGAGCTTGGGCCGTCGCCCACCAGGAAGAAGGACCATGTCGTAGGTCATAGAT
Organism: Pseudohalonectria lignicola; assembly: GCA_003049395.1. Taxonomy (NCBI): domain Eukaryota; kingdom Fungi; phylum Ascomycota; class Sordariomycetes; order Magnaporthales; family Ophioceraceae; genus Pseudohalonectria; species Pseudohalonectria lignicola. The sequence continues at coordinate 29,382 of PYSP01000133.1, forward strand.
ACTCCTTGAACGATGATACCGACGATTGCTAGCGTGAGGTTCGAATTAATTAATGTCACGGCAGTCCTTCCAAGGTGGCTCCCTGTTCGGATCTTGAGACTTTAATTAATATCGATCGGTGTGGATTCTCGTCGATTTACAGAAACCTTCTTGAGACAGCCGCTTGTGCGGGAGGCTGTTTTGGAACAGCTGTGCTTATGGCCGAGCTGCCCTTGTTTTTGTGTTTTTTGGCCACTGAATGCCCAGGAGCTGCATTATCCATGACAGCAAAAGTAAGGTTAAAAGTTAGGAATGCCACCGGGCTCGACTTGCCAGGTTCGAGCGGTGGAGTTTACGGATAGGAGATCATTAAGACTGTCTGTGCAGCTTGGGATCGACTGCACGACTCAACACCCGTGGCGATGTTCACGTTAGTCGACTTCTCCATGAACTCACGGCAGCTGTAATGGCTGGCCAACTGCTACATGAAAACCTGAAGATGAAAAACCAGGAAACGCACTTCCTGCTATTCTCTCAGCTCCCACCACTATTTTACACCTCGGTGTATTGCTCATTAGGTCTTTTTGAGCACTTCTCTTCCATTCCTCACGATGATTGGATGGCCGTTCTAGCTCCACCAGGCAGCCTACCAGGGCTGAGCCTCGATTCACAGTCTCCGCCGGGTCCACTTGGGCAGCCTGATTCACGTTCAGACTCCCCGCTATTGAACAAATCTTGAAGGCGATCCGAAGATCCGATGCGGCCCCCGGCTTACGCAGTATCTTTGCCCAGCTGCCCATCCTTGTCAAATACAGCGTTCAGGCGGCCCTTCCCTGTCGTCTGATCGGGGAGCAAGCCGGCTGGAATTGACTGGATGGGTTAGCGACCTCAGCTGGGGAAACATGATGGGCCTAAGTGGGCCTGGAATGGCAGATGCCGAGGGTGGCTGAGCCGCTGCGGCTCTCTGGAAACGTCGCACTAACCCGATGGTCCAAACTCATGTGGGAGAGCCTCACGGAGTTATGAACCTCATCTAGTTAGTGCGCGGGAACCATCGTTTTACGACAGGAACAAATGATGCCCAGGCTGTTGGCGGGCATATCTTCAGTTGCCAAGTCCTTTCCTGGTTGAAAAGGTTCATCTGTTTAGTTGATGACAGCGACACAAACGAACACGGTGAGGATATCTCAGATTCTGGTGTTCCAGCAATATCCATGGGCTCTTCTGTTTCTGAAACGTCCCCCATGATATCTTGCAGCATGGAAGATCTCGGCAGACTTTCCCTACGAGTAGATTCTTGCTCCTTTACTATGTGGCTCTGGCTCAATATCAAAAGGTGGAACCCCGCTCTGCCCAAGTCCTCGACTTCGACCATGACATCGGGTCTGGGCCTAGCGGCCTGCTTCCTGAATCCGAGACCAAGCCTCCTCTGTAAGAGAGAGCCAAGAAATCCGTCAGATTGCTCGATCCAACTCAGCCCTTTCGGACCTTGGCCCCTTCTAACCTAGCCCACTCATCATTCTATTAACTCAGTGCCTCTGTGGCCTAGTTAACCCCCCTTCAAGCTGGGTTTCGACAGATGACAAAAGGACTGCACACCATCCCTAGATCACACATAATCCATCACCTGCAACCCCTGGGTTGAAGATCTTCGAACTGGGGCAGATTCATGAATTCGTCTTGAATTTCGGGACAGGCACTCTCCATAGTGGCCTGGCGCTTGCTTAGAAGCTAATTACACTTATATTGAGGCCGAGTCGAATGGGGCTGGGGGAACGTCAATGTAAACTCATCCAGAATATGACGCCTTGGAAGCACCTCTCAGGAAGTGTAATTGCTCACACCATGCTATAATTATGCCGCACAACCCTTAATTATACATTGGCTTCCCATAGCTTCCGGTAAGACCTACAAGCTTGATACACGCTTATCCTCGGAGCATGGGACAGCTCGTAGATAGAGGAGTTTATCTCAGATTGTAGCGAACACGTGAGAGCATAAGTTGGAAGCAGTGTATTGAAGCTATCTACCGAATAGAAAGAGAACAATACAATTGAGGTGAGCATCTCGGGCACCCACGAGGGCGCCTGAGCACAGGGCATATTCAGTAGGCGCTTGGTAGGACATATAATTACTCAAATAGTGAGACAGTTCGGATCTCACTAATAGCAAATCAAGGGTGCCACTCATTTTGCAAGGAAGTGGCTTGAAAATCTCCTGACCTTTGCTGGTCTTGCATCTCAGTGAGTTTCGCCTTTTTGACTCTTCGGATTCCCGGCTCGAGACAGATGGCAAAGAGATGTAGTGTGATGGATAATTACCCATACGCTTGCAAATGCACCAGGACAGACATATGCGGGCAAGTATGCGGACTCGGGTGGCGGCAAGGCCTGTTCCAACCTCTCTAAGACCTGGGACTCGGTGATGGCAGGTTCCCCGAAGGTGGAGATACGCTAAATACTGTATTATTCTCGCGGATACGGCAGTTTTGAATCGTATGTCCTAGGAAGCATGTGCAAATAAATCCTTTACCTAGATCATAATTATCACCAGGCCAACCTACTCAGCTCTCCTTTTTTGGTGCTTTAAATGGTGGAGAACGTCCAGGACGACTCCCACTTGTACGTCTCGCCCGGCCCCGTGATCTGGGCCTCGGTACGGTTCCACTCGGGGCTAGGGTTGGGGAGGGAGCATCAGTCAGCATCGATGATGGGGTATCATATCACAACTAACCCAACAGGAAATGGGAAGTGAAAAAAGGAAGGCAGGCAGGCAGTCAGCCAGGCAAGGTTGACTCACTGGTTGATCCCATCGACCCAGTCATGCGCCTCAATGGCAATGCACGAGCTCCGCCCGACCGTCTTGACGGAGCTGGTCCCTTGGGTGCTCTTGAGCGCGCCGCTGCCGTCGAACCAGTTGCACGTGTAGATCTGCAGGCCCAGCTGGTCGGTGCGCAGGTCGGCCTTGATGCCAGAGTAGGCGCTGGCCAGCGTGGCGACCACGGCGTCCTTGGGCGCGTCGTCGACCAGCCAGAAGCCGTTGTAGCCCTCGCACCGGCCCCCCGCCCCGCAGTTGCCCGAGAAGGACGGGTTGGAGCGCGAGTGGCCCAGTTTCATGCCGGGCGCGGAGGCGAAGTCGTTGATGGTGCCCGGGGCGGCGGTCAGGATCTTGCCCGTGGGGAGGGCGCCGTCGTCGGCCTCGAGGTACCGCTTCGAGAAGGGGGTGTAGAGGGTGTGGTTCCAGATGGTGCTGTTGATCGCGTTGGGGTCCCGGTAGGCGTCCAGGTTGAAGTAGGTGTGCTGGGTCAGCATGATGGGCGTCTTGGCCTCGGGTGAGGTGGCCTCCATCTTGACGCGCCACGTGTTGTTGGTCACGCTGTAGGTCACGCTCGAGTGGACGGTGCCGATCATGCCCATGGACGAGTTGGAGGCGTCCGTGATGGAGAAGGTGATGGAGTCCGCCGTGGCAGCCGTCACGTTCCAGAACCGGAACGACCAGTTGTTGGTCCCGCTGTGCAGCGTATTCTCGCCGTCATTCTTCTGGGTGTTGAACACCTTGCCATCGATGGTGTACTTGGCCTTGCCAATCCGGTTGACATACCGCCCGGGGATGGCATTGAGCACCGGGTGGCCGGGATCAACCGCTGTTTGAGTCAAGTCGCTTATTAGTACAAGATACTGTGCCCTCTGGCCTTTCCATCCCAGAGAAGTAGGTTGGCTGGTGCGACGACATCAATCCCCGAGCTTACGGTAAAACGACGCATTATCGTATCCCAAAACAATATCCACAGGCTTGCCATCCTTGCCTTTCACAAACAGGTTTGTGAGACTAGCACCGTAGGGGATGAACTAATTGATCCAGGATTTGTTAGCCAGTCTCGTCCAGGTCCGCATTTACTCCGCAAGCCTTCGATCCTGCCGAGCTAGCCGTTCTCCCGAATAGTTGGGGTTTCTCACCTGCGCCGTGATGTCGTCCGACTTGATGGTGTAGCGGCCATCAGCAGCAGGGGCGGCAATTTGGCCTACGACCAAGGCCGAGTTGGCCAAAAGACCCAGAACTGCCAAGGAAGACAGCATTATGTATGAGGGCACAGCAGGAAGCGACCGACTGGGAGAGCACCCTTGTATAGCCCGACTCTCTGAAACTGAGGCAGAACGTATGCTGAGTCCTGAACCTCACTGACAATCTGACGGGGGAAGTGGAAGCCATCCCCTTTAACAACCGAAAGGTGGAGAATGCATTCCAGGGCCGAGAACCCCTGGGATGACGGACTGCCCTGGTACTAAGTCACCGTCAATTGAGTGCCGGCAGCCAATTTGCATATGGAAAGCGATCTTCCCCCTCTGACCCCCTCATCCCCCGGACTTGGTCCCGCGATTCGGGTGAAATATCGAATCATCCTAGCACGGTTCCAAAATTACCAGACTGTAAGCTAGTCAAGTCAGTGTTGTACCCATAGGCTCACACCGAATGAAAGTGAGCTGGAGCCATCCATTTACTAAGGTACGGAGGCAGGAGCCCGGGCAGGCTGTTCAAGGAATCCCTCATTAATTGCCTGCATATCAGCCTGAGTTTACCCCGTCCCAATGTCCCATCCGACAGCCCAAGATCTCGACCAGATCCGCCTGAGCATCTGCAGGTACCCCGACGATTGGGGTAGACCGATTTCAAGCTCCCCAATCTTCCGCCAGTGTAATTGCTGCCGGGTCTTGCGGGGTGAGAAAAATGCCCCGGCCTTGGGTCATTGCCCGCCACTGTGGAATTATAGATGCTATTGCAACTTTAGCCGCCATATCAGAAGCGATGGCCTCATCGGGGTTCAAATGCGAGGCAAAACTGTCACTGTTTCCCGTGATTGGTCTGAGTGAGGGGAATAAAATGTCTAGAAAGCAATGTGTTAGCTTACCTACCAAGGATGGAATCCTGAGTCTACACGTCCGTACGTGTCTGTCAACGAGTCTGGAGGTACTACCACATGAGCCTTAAGTGGCAGGCCTTTCAGGAGTGTGAACATCTAGAATGCAGACGCAGGCCATTGGCTCTTTCGTGTGAGGCATTTCAATGAAGAGCGACTTCGCCACTTGGGGAGGTCTATACCATGATGAGAACCATTCAATTTCAACCTGGATTGCCCTCTTCTTCCAAAACTCGGGTTACACACAACTGGAGCAGAGCCAGTAATGCTAACCATGTGTGTTGCCAGGTACAGCCTTAAACATACATTGCCCGCTCAAAACTGCTTTTGGCGCGCGCACGAATAAAGTGGCAACCTTCATCTAAGATCTGTGCCTTCCTAAGGGACTGTGCTTCTAATTTTATGGGCCCCGCAGTGAACAGCTTCGCAACTTATACACACGTACCTATTCTTACTTGCATAGGTAGCTACCTACGTTTCATCCGTTGTTTGATATTTCACGAGAGAATAATTATGTTCTCGGATTTAGCTAGTCCAGAGTAAAATAGTTCGAACCTGGGCGAGGAGGTTACGTGCATATGTCGAGGGCCGGGGACGTTCGTGATGTGTTGGCATAAGAGTTAAAGATAAAATTTACTGGGATGGGTAACGCGAATTTACTTAACTTGATCAAGAGATATCTTCTAATATCACTGGAATTTCCAGGCTTACAAGCATGCTAACTTTCCAAAACTCAAGCAGGATAGAGGTCCTGTCCTTGAGGACGACCACAAATTCCTTAGCCCAAAGTCTTCCGGGGACAGTGGCAGCAGACTGATCCAGCGTTTATCTACCTGGTTGACTGGCCTAAGATAAACAACTATGTTAGCTTCGAGCAAGGCTGTGAGAGGTTCCTAACAAAGCTAATTGCCCGCCTCTGAGGTACAAGTGGTGGAGAGCAGAGCCGTGACTTGGTATAAACGTTACAACCAGTCAACAACCCCGCTTTCGAGTTGCCTGAATGCCCTGGGAGTTGTCAATTGGGCAATTGCAGTGACAAAGCGTTTGAGTGTGTCTGTTATCTACGGATGTGTAATGTGTCATCGTGGTATTCATAGGGTCAGAATCACGACCTTATCCTTCTGGTCAGTGAACCCTCTAAAGACTAACTGCCAGCTCAGTGATGCCGATGGATACCTCCATAAACTGGTGTACTGCATGTAATGATCACCATCGTTTCCACGCGCCCATTCGATGCTACGCATTCTCGTCATCATCAGTGATCGGACGCTGTCGTTCAAGCTTTACGAACTTCGAGGTCGCAGTAGTGGGGGATGGGCTGTGGCTTTCGCGGGGTCGAAAGAGATCACTGGTCCTAGCTAAGTGCTTGCCACAAAGGGGGCATGGGAATAGCCGACTTAGCCACTTTTCTACGATGATATTATGGGCCTTCTTTTCTATGGCTAGGCCGTCTAGTTGCCAGCCTACAAAAGCGGTGATATTGGATTGTTGGAGGCGGGGATCCTAGCTTTTGCGTCTAATAAATCGGCGGATCGATCCAGACACTCGCTTAGACCCTTTCACAGTCGGCATCTTAGTGCCTGGCATCATCCTTAGTGGTGCGGATGCAAATTGCTGTGGGAAGTCTGGGCACACTCTTTCAAGCGTGGCTCTGCAGCTGCCACGGCCTTGGAACTGAATGTATAATGACTCGAATCAGCTCAGCGCATCATCGGTCCAGACAGGTACAGCCGATAGTCTGCTCTCTATCTTCGGTCGCCAACTTCCTTCAAATCTTTCAGCCTCAGCTTTGGCCAAGCAGCCAGTTGGTCAGCTGAGCACAGGCGTCCCAGCTCGAGCGATACGGCTCGTACACCCTGGTCTTGTTATTTGGCTGCATTCTGATTACCCAACCTTCGGCAAGGGTCTCCAAATCCTCGAGAGTTCCCGCTGAACGGACGAGGGGTGGCAGACGGACACATAACTCCCTGGAGATGCTCTACGGAGGATGGATCGGCCCGAAGTCGAAGCTCAGGCTTAGAGGGCGTGCTGGCCTTCGGGAGTAGGTATCAGTAAGAAAAGGAAGGAGGAGAATATTTCCTGGCACCTGAGGACTCATCCAATCTCATCTCTTATCTAGTGCCTACCGTAATCCCCAGCCATGATGTCGAAAAATGCGAAAGTTGAAGGAGGGCGACGAATGTCTCTCGAGCGACGAGAATTGGGTGCTCCAAATTCATCCTGGATGGGATGCGGGATTGCGGGCATTTGAGCAAGTTTACGAGCCCCACTACGCGGCCAAGCTTCTAAGCTGGTGCTAGCGGCGCTACCCCACACCCACACCAGAGGTTCCTCAGGACCCCCATTTCCCATTCGGTAATCACTGCTTGGGCCTGATTGGCAAATGGCGGCCAAACATTGATTCGGCTACTGTCCGGACTATAGCTTTGTGTTGACGGCGAAGATTCCCAGCCGCTCTTCGGATAACGGCAGGGTTCGAGGGACAACATGCGGTAAACGATGACAAGATGCAGGCTTGCTGTTGCCCTCACTCCTCGGAGACGAGGACATGGTAATGCTAGTGTAATCGATAGTATTATCCCCTCACATGCGAACACCTCCGATGTTAGGTGTGACGGTGACCAACCAGCGGGAAGCACAGGCGTCGCCGGGACTCCCACGCGTTGAGTGTAGGTAAAATAAAAACCTAGGACTCTCCTCGCTAGCTAAGTTTATTCCCACACTGTAAATTTGGCCTGCCTTAGCTGGAAGCTGTCCGTCCCTTGACTCCCTTCCAGATCCTGGCAACCCGACTTCCTAGGTGGCACCTACCCAGCCAGCCACATGAAGCTCTCACGGACGGGCCCCCAATCCCTGGGCTGAAGGTGTACAAGTAACCCAGCTAGTGCCATTGTAGAGGGGGAGAAAACTTGCGCGTCCCACGCTGGGGAGAAGACAGCAACAAGCGAGATACACGCAAAAAATGAGGCCGGTGGAAGGAGCTATCGGCGGTGGACTAAGCTGGTGGACACTGCAGCCTGCATGCAGGAGGGGATACTCTGTACGGAGTACATGTGGGCATGCTTTTGAAGTGGCCGGGACGGGAGCTTTGCAGGACCCCCCTTCCAGCTTTAAATACTACCGACCTGCCCGTCTCCCAAGCTCCCAGCTGTGAGTTTAAAACCTCACGCGTCTTTATATCTCTACAGATTACTCGCCAGTGAGAACCCACGGGTTATAATCTCCGACCCAAGCAAGACTCAAAAGAGCTGGCCTGCACAGCCGTCTTTTCTTACCAAGTCACCCACCACCACCTCCGACCAGGACTGACAAAAGGCAATCATGCACGTGCTCACCCTCCTCTCCCTCTCCCTGGCGCCCCTCGCCTCGGCTCACTTCGGCCTCCTGTACCCGGAGTGGCGCGCGGACACGCTCGCCGACAACAGCCCTTATAACCAGTGGGTTTACCCGTGCGCAGGCGTGCTCTCCAACGCCACGGGGGTCAACCGCACCGCCTGGCCGCTCGACGGCGGCTCCATCAAGCTCGACCTGCACCACGCCTGGACCTACATCTTCATCTCCCTGGGCTTGCAGCTCACCTCGGGCAGCACCGTCACTACCTTCAACTACTCCCTCACGGGCGGGACCTTCTGGAACTCGACCGGCAAGGGCACCCTCTGCGTGCCCAAGCTGACCCTCCCGGCCGGCCTGACCGTCAGGGACGGCCAGAACGCCAGCATCCAGGTTGTCACCCCCGGCGCTAACGGGGCGGGCCTGTACAACGTGAGTGCTTGTGCTCCTCTGTCCGGTCTCTTCTTTCTTCCTCAATGCAACCCCGCCCGCTGACCTTGCCTACAAAAACCAGTGCGCCGACATCGTGTTCCGCGCCAACGCAACCGTCCTCCCAACGAGCGAGTGCCAGACCCCTGCAAACCTGACCTATTACCAGGTTCAGTCGGGCGCTAGCACGGCCTCCAACGGCACTGGTAACACCACCACCAAAGCCCCGGGCTCGGGCGCTGGCAGCAACGGTGTCAACAGCGCCGTCTTGGCTTCGGTGGTCGGGCTCGCCGCCTTCTTTGTCTATGGCATCGGCTTGTAATTGAGTTTTTCTTCTTTTTTTGACACGAGACGAACGGATGGACAAGTATGGACTGGATAGGCCCTGATGACGAAACCCGTGGTGGAAAATGGCTTCAATGTACATATTTTATTCGGAATTGCATTTGTTTCCGGGGCGGCGATCGTCCCTTGGTGCCATGAGATTGCCCGTGGCCGCCTGTAAATATGAGAGATAACAACGCAGACTTCCATGTCGTAGGTGTAGCAAAGAGGAAGAAATTGGTTAGCGGTAACTTCAGGCCCAGGCTTGTCTACCACTTTCCTGGCTGCCCTGGTCCGGCCACCTCTTGTAGAAAATACGAGTCATGAAGACAGCGACACGATAACTTAGGGTATATACATGGACGACCGAATTTGCCTTCCGGGTCCCGTCCTGAAAATGTGTCGCCCGAGGGCTCGAGACAATAGATAATTTGTGCCCCCACCCGTCCGTCAAAAGAACAACAATGAGCTGACGCGACGGTAAGACAACAAGCGCCGTAGCATCAGATGGAACACTCACCAAGAGGCCCAAAGCCACTCGGAACGTATATGGGGTTGACACTTCTCTCGGCAACAAACCAGGGTGGTACTATCATCGCCACCTTCGTCATGGTCTTCGTCTTCATTATCATCACCATCACCATCAACAAATGTCAACAAGAAACACACTCTTCTTCTCGCTGCGCAACACTTTACTTCACTTCACAGCCACGCCGCCACAGGCGGCAGCATCGCCCTCTGCTGCTCAGCAACAAACAGGTCGTTGACGACCCGCCGCGCCGTGATGCGCTGGTTCGGATTCGGCACCAGCATCTCCACGACCAGCCGCTCCAGCCGGTCCGACGCGTCAAGCTTGTCCTTGGCCTCGTTGACCTCGCCGAGCCACATCTGCATCTGCGCAACGGCCGACATGGACGGGGAGGAGGACGCGCCACCGCCGCCACCGCCGCCCGTCTTGGCCGCGGACCCGGCCGACGCGGGCACGAGCTGACCGCCGCCGACGGGGGGCTTGTTCAGGTCCGCGATGTACCAGTACAGAGGCCGTTGGTGGTGCTTGGCGGCCCTCGACTCGGGCCACGGCAGCTTGCGCAGGACGTACAGCATGGTGATGCCCAGCGCCCATACATCGCCGGGGGGCCCGCGGAGTTTGCGGCCGAGGAACTCTGGCGGGACGTAGTAGGGCGTGCCGCCGACCGTGGCGGGGGAGCCCTTGCGCGCCGACAGGCCGAAGTCGCACAGTACGGCGCCCCTCTCGGGCGAGTACAGGATGTTGGAAGGCTTGATGTCGTTGTGGACCATGCCCCTCTCGTGGATGTAGTGGAGCGCGCCGGCGATGTCCTTGAGGATCTTGAACGCATCCTGCCTGCTGCCCGAGAAGAAGTCGTGGTTGGCGCCCCGCCAGACCGACCGCACCGTCAGGTCGCGCCCGTCGACGTGCTCCATGTACAGCGACAGGTAGCGCGCGTCGCCGCCGTACAGCTTCACGATGCTGTCGTGCTGCAGGTACTCCTGGGACTGGTACTCGCGCAGCCACACGTCGGCCTGGCGGATCACGTTCCGCTCGTTCTCAAGCGGCTTGACGGCGCCGTTAGCCGAGGGCGGTATCCGCGTCTTGAGCACCTTGACCGTTATGACGCTGTCCGGTGGCACGTTCGGGTGGTCGTCCACCGTTCCCTTGAAGACGCTGGAGAGGGACGTCGACGCGATGGGCTCCCTCTTGCTGAGGCGGTACTGATCGAGCTCGCAGCCGCCTGGGATCTCCACCGTGTCACCCCTCAACAGGTCCAGGAGCGGGTGGCCGTTGAAAGTGGCCAGCTCCTTGCCCTTCTTGGCGGTCGGGAGCGGCAGCACGAGGCGGTCCGTGTTTGGAGGGAGGAACTCGATCACACCGTCGTCGTTGCGCAATGGCGGAGAGGCGTCCGGGCCGCGGATCCTCCTCGCCTCGGGGCCTACAACATCGCCTTCGTCCGCGACGAATGAGCGTTTTCCAGACGAATTCAACATCTCGCCAAGGGACGACGACGTTCCGGACGACGACGACGCGGACGGGAGCCGGAGCACGGCCGGCCGTCTCTCCAGTATCCTGAAGTCGAGGACGTCGATCCCGTCCACCCTGATCCTCCACGTGCCGGGAGGCAGGGCCCTGGTGGTGCCCGGGTTGACGACATCCTCCGTGCCTGGGCTAGCCGGGGGAAGCTGGGAAACCCTCGAGAGCGCAATTGGTATGTCTGATCTATTTAGAAGGATCTGGTTGTCGCTGGCTGGGTCGTAGTACAACTCGCACCACAACGTCGGCCTGTTCTCGCGGTCGTCAGGCCCGTCTGTTGGTACCCTGACCGAAAACTTGATGTCCTTGGAGGTCTGGGTCACGGCGAGGACCTTGTGTTGAGGCTGGTCGGGCTCGGTGGCGGCCGAAGCGACCTCCGCGTGGAGTGCCAACCACTCGCAGTTGTTATGGGTCCCTGGACTGACTGAGCGACTCCTCAGAGGCCTGAAGAGTATGCGGACATCTTTGTCTGGTGGCACCACCAACTCGTCGAGGTGCACGGGCCCAACGTCCTCTGTTCTGAACGACTGTTGCTGCACCCTTATGCTCTGCATGCGTGCATCGATCTCTGATTCGGAGAAGGGCTCCGTCTTCTCCGTGAATGACTGTGTCGGATCGACCACCAGCTCGCCCATCGCCATGGCGGCGAGGCGGCCCTGAGGCGGCGGGGGGCTGTTGGGCCACCACTGACGATGACGAGGACAGTCTCGGCCAGTCGTCGTCAGTGATCTAAGGTGTCTAGTATGTAGATAGTGCGGACGTGGCGGCGACACACAAAGAGGAGACAAGAGAATTGCCGCGGCGGCTACCACCGGTCGCCACTTAGGCTGCGTGACGCACAAGCGCACAGGCAGACAACTCTAAAACCAACACTTGGAGAACAACAAAAGGAAAATACGTAGAACAAAAAGGATAATAACCGCTGGAACCACGTAAAGGCCGTGGAGCCCGAGCAGCGAAATACACGAACGAATGACCAACAGGACTGGATTCCGTCGTCGCCGCTGCCTGGGATGAGCGAAAATGTGACTGGACTGTCCGGTAATCCCGAAATCCGTGGATAAACGAGCCAATAGGTCTTAAAAAAATGCGAGAGAAAATTGGAATGTAAATGGGTGGCTATTTTGTTTCTTTGGCCAGCGGGGAAAATGATGAGTCGACGGACAGATAAAAGGAATCTGGCCACCAGGCGGCCGCACAAAATGGGAACGGAAATAGGGCAAGACTGTCGCCGCCGAAACGTCCTACTGAGCTCTCATAGCAGCAATCTGGTCACGGATGGGCGTAATTTGGCGAAATGGCCACAGGTGCAGGACCAGCCAGGATAGAAACAGTCAGAAGGGAAAAGAGGAGGAGGTAACTTGACCCCGACCCCTGCTGACGCCAGTCTTTCCGGGGGATGATAGACAGGCGACTCAGCCTCACCCGGATGAGAGACGCCTTCGAAGAACACAGTGACAGGAGGGAGCAGGAATGTCCTCAGAAATGCTGTGCAGGTCTGTGGGTGCCTTCCACCCAAGCGTGTTCCTCAGTCCCTCCCGCGAACCCCCCGCCCCGCGCCGCAACAGGCTTCCTTACTATTGATTTGATTGGGTGGCGGGGTTCAGGCCTCTCGGCCGGCCACAAGCTGTGGCCAGGCACACAAGCACCCTCCTGGATGAGTTCCTGCGCTGTTAGGGTTAGGGAGTGTTCCCCGTTGCAGTCATTCTGCCAGCCGACCTTGGAGGCAGACACGAAATGCCCGGCAGGCAGCTTCACGTCCAAACTGAAAAGAAAACACCGTGTTTATGACAGTCTGGACATGACTTGTCGCGGGTTCGTTAATAGTGTCATCGCATTCGTCCAGGTGATGCTCGCTGGCACGACAGAGACTGGTCGCGTGTTAGGGTGACTGTCAGGAGATTGTTCTAGGTTACAGAAAAAGAGGATGGTGTACACAGAAAAACCTCAGAATGCCACCAGACCCACCTACACTCGACAGTTCCCAGCTGTCAGAGGCGCCACACAGCTCAGCCCGCCAGCTGCCGGTTACCAGCCACCTAGACTAGACTATCACAGCCTGGGTTCATGGAACGCCACACCACCCATCGCAATCAAAGCGAAAACGCCTGGTGGATACCTACTTACGAAAGAGAATGATGTGGTGCATTTCGACGATCACCGCTTTGCTAATACACGCATCCATCGCACTGGGAAACGGAGGGCCAATGATTATCCGTACAAAGTCCTCAGTTAGGTGTACAAGGCAAATCGTCATACGGATAACAGTTCTGACTATGAAATTTATGGTCAGGTGAAAGGCATGATGTGGGTCAGATGCCATTGTTATGTGCTCTTACTGAAAAGTGAAATGGCTCCATTTTCCATGCCATCACACAAAGATTTCTGCCTCCTGCATGCGGCACACGCTTTCATTGCTTACTAGGAGGGGTAAAAAGTATGGCTTAAATGCATTCAACTCGAGAACCTAACCAGCAGCACCCAACAAGGCGGCAAAAGATGCATTATTCGAGAGTCCATCTGCGGCTTACGGATAACTGCATCATTCAAAACAGGCGGACGGAAGGAGTGTGTCAGATTCGCAATGATTGGTGCAAGGGTCTGCAGGTATGCAGAGTGGCGCTGCAGCGAATGCATTCAAAGTGGGGCATTTGCGTGTTAGTGTGCATTAGCCCCCTGCGGGTCTGACCGATACTGAAAGCCCATTCGTTGGACGCACAGGCCTGGCCCCGTCTTGGGCACATCCGGTAACCCGCTTGGGAGGGCAGGAAGTTTTCAGTATCTGGCACGTCGCCCACTCACTCCGGGTCGCTTTAGTCCGCAAATTCATCATCTCCAAACATCGCCGTCACCACACAAAGCATCACCACAACAAAGCATCTAGACAGAAGGCTCTCGGCCAATTCAAACCACCAAAACACATAGAGGACCACTGAACGAACCGCTAAAATGTACAACTCGATACCTTGTGTCTAGATGGCTTTTGTTCTCACGGAAGACCCAAAACCCCCTATTTACCGCTACCAACAACACTGTACGGCTCTCACTTCCTGGACCATACGATCAACCCGATCACCCTCGTCATTTCATTCCCTCAACAGATACCCCGTCAACCCAGAACGATACTCCTAAGCCCTCCTTTGACGCCTCGGACACAACCCGTCCATCGAGCATGGACGACGATCTTGGTTTGGCATGGCCCTTTTGGAAATTTGGTTTGAAGAGATCCGATCTCTTCACCAAATTGCACGACCAGTACAACACGATCCCGTCCTCGATTCAAGACCCCGAGGCGTTCCACCACGATGTCTTCGAGATTTCCACCGAGGCGTCTTCGACTGAAGAGTTCCATCGCCTGATGGCCGACCGCAAGCAACAGCGTCTTCGCGAGCTCAACAGCTTTCTCGAGTCCGCATCTGTCGAGATCATCGCCAACCCATCCCTCATCGGAACCCAGCAATGGCAGCATGCTCTCCAACTGTTCCGCACGAGGAGTCTCGACTCGTTGGTCCGCTACTTTGCCTCATACCTTCCCACCGACCATCCATGGCATCGGTCTGACGCCGACTCCATCTCTTCTGACCCTGAGAGCGTCGACTCCATGACACACTCCGATCACAACTCGTTCCTCGACGACCATCATGACGTCGTTTACCAACCCTTTGTCGACGACCCAGCGGCAACGCACCTTCCTCCATCTCCTCGGTCGATGACGATGTATTCAGGCTCTTCTGTTGCCTCACAGGGTGATCTCGACGACCATCACGACTTCGTCCTCACTCCCGCGCGGACGATGTCGTTCTCAGAGTCGGAGCCTGACCACTTCCCCCTCGAGGAGCTATCCTTCAAAGATTCGTGCCCTCTCCACCACGATGATCTAACCCAATCATCTGACGCCGACACGCCTGTCTCGTCCGTCTCAGACGCGTCAGAAACTCACCAGGAGGAGATGCTGGAGCTGGAGGTCAGCATCGTCGACGACGTTGATGATGACAGCTACCCAGGCCCTCAGCACCCGTTCGAATCGGAGACCCCCACGCCTAAACCTGAACCCGAACCCACAGCAGTCTCAAAGGGATCGGCCTGCTCATTCTTCTTTGAGGGGAAGCCCTCACCGCTATCATCCTTCTCGACAACGAGATCTGCACGACACCGCAGCGTCTCACCGTCGAGGAACCACCTATCTTCCCACCGCTCCGCGCCCCTTGCTGCCGTCGACGATCTCGCCGACTGCGGCAGGAAGCTCCGGTCGTCGTCGCCGCGTCTGCTGCGACGGCTAGACCAGAGCCCCGCGGGCAAAGGTAGGAGAAGTGCTTGTGAGGGTGGAAGCAACCGGGTGCAGAAGTCGACGACGGATCACTCGAGGTCGAGGCCGAGGGGGAGGAGACGGGCTGGTGGGGCGGGTGGCCTCGGTGAGGATCTCTAGCAGTTCGCCCGCACGGTGAACATGGTGATGGGAGCGATGGTGTTTATGGCGTTCAAGCTCTTGACGACGACAACAATACCCAGGTGCTGCTTTACTGGCGTACGACTGGTTTCATGGATGGTCCGTCCATCGTTGTAAAATACGTCCCCATACCCCCTGTACATATTTCTAATTGCCGTTTATTTTTGGTTAAATCTTCTCTGGCTCTTAGCTCTTCGTGATTCTGTTGCACCTCGCGAGTGCGCTGGTGTTTTCTCACCGTCTTTTGGTTAATCCGCTTTCAGCCTTCTACAGTTCTACCCCACTCTAGCGACTCGACTGACGCCTCAACGTCCGACAACCCATTACGCGACGAGCACAAACGGAATCCGAATGCCTTCTCCCCTCCATGTCTGGTCGGAGAGCTATACTGTAAGTCAAATACATAAGCCCTCGTCGTAACGTCTATCTAATCTTACAGGCGGTCGGTAAGGCTGCCAACCCCATAATGTCTCGGTGAGTCTGGATCTCCGCTTGGCGTTTCGGTGAAGGTGCTCCCTCGCCCCTCAGCGTACCTTTCCCCTAGTCAATCGACACGATTCCCTGGAACACTTTCGGTTTGCACCGCATCACCGCTTATGACCGTTGCAATGATTATGAACATAAGGTACTCAATATATCCGTCGGTACTGTTAATATAATAATACGAAGCTTTTCTCCTCGTTCACCTGCATCCCGCCCCGCGAGTTTCATGAAGTTCTGGAATACACCTATAATTTCTGTCCGCTTCGCCCGTGAGAACAATCGCCGTTGCCGTCCGCAACCGTTACCTATTTCCATCTCCCTCCAGTGGCCGTGCAGTTTCATACTTCGAATCGACTGTGCCCTCGGCGTAGGACTTGGCACTAATAGCGGCCGTTACTCACCTTGGTATCTACCTACATATCTACGATGCATCTCATCTCGGCGCCCTGTCTATGTCTCAACTTGCGGCTTCCCATTGCAAGATACGATCCAGGCCAATCTTTGATCTTCAATTCTAGGACTATCCACATCGGCACCCTTGCCTCTCCTCTATTGACCCGAAATAGGCGACGCGGCATTTTTTTCTTCTGGCCGATGGGTCCCCTCCCCGCCCATGCCAGCCGCCGCCGCCTCCCATAGTTCCTATATCAAAACGAATAACACATCATCCTCGTCGCTAGGACTAGACGTAACCACAACGCAGCCTCGCCCCAAATTGCCCTTACTACTTACCCTTCTCCGGCACCAGCGGGCCCTCCCCGTCGCGGCTCCCGCCGGCGGAAGCAGCAGCACCGACAGCATCGCCGGCGGGGACGCCCTCGACCCTGCGGAGGGTTGCCCGGGGCCCGCGGAACCACTTCCTCGCGTCGATGAAGTAGTAGAGCGAGGCGCCGCCCCAGACGGCGCCGTTGATGACGACGGTGTAGTTCATCGCCTGGGGAGCGGGCTCGGGGCCCGTGGCCGGGAACATGCAGAGCACGATGGTGAAGAGGAGGAAGGTCGAGGCCGCGACGGCGACGGGCACGGACAGGAGGCGGCCCGTGTAGAAGGCGCCCGGGACGAACTTGCTCCGGCCCCAGACCACGCGGGAGAGGATTGGCGTGCCGATGGCCAGGTTCTGCCCGGCGACGCAGAGGGAGAAGAGCGCCGCGGCCGCGGTAGGTGCGATGAGCGAGAGGAGGCCCAGGATCACGGCCACCAGGACGCAGCCCCATATCGCCCGCAGGGGGATGTAGCCGAATGTCTTGGACTGTTGTTTTGCGGTTGTTGCTGGTGGTTAGCACGACAGTTCCTGTCCCCAAGGTTGGCTCGCTGATGCAGTGAGCTGTAAGAATGGTTGGAGGGGAAAGGAGTTTCTCACGATGGGCCGGAAGAAAGTTGAGAACGGCAGGGCGCCATCCCGGGAGAAGGCCCACGCCTGGCGAGAGGCAGCTACGAGGATGGAAAGACCCATGAAGTACTGCACGATGAAGAGGAATGACATGAAGCCGAGAGTTCCTTGCTTCCCGAGTGCGTCGTAGTAAATCTGCGCCATCTGCGATCAGGGAATTGAGTCAACTTCTGTTTCCCGATCCCAACAGCCCTCGTCGCTGCGTTGCGGGGGGCTCCTTTTGGTGGCAAAGGAGACGATCAACAATACACCGAGGGAAGGAGGGCATACCGGCTGGCCGTACGCAGAACCGAGGATACTCTCAAATTCGGTGCTCACACAGGCTGCAAGTGTGATGGTGATCGCGAAGCCGAGAACCCCTGTGGTAGGAAAGTTAGTCGCCATGCATAACGTATCCTCATCAAGATGGGGTGGCTTACCGCTGATGCCGATAGATGCGAGGATCCCAAGAGGAACGGCTTTGGCGGCATTCGATGCCTCCTCAGACACTGCCCCTAGTCAATATCGTATAATTCCCAATGGCATTCGGGGATTCATCAACACCAACAACATACTGTGGACCTATAAAGACAGTCAGGCAAAAAGGTTCATGGTATGTATGGGGTCGTGCGTCCATCGCATCGGGAGCAGTTTGCAAAGGAGGGGCATCCCTATCGAGGAACACTTGAGGACTTACACAAGAGTCGTAACCCCCAATCGTCCAGATGGGCGAAAGGAAGGCCAGCATGAATGCCCATCCGGTCGGCCAGCCCGTGAGGTTCCGCACCTCGGCGAAGATGAAGTGCCCATCGTTGCGGCCCGCCGCGCCGCGGCCCACGGGGAGGGCGATCAACGTGGCGAGGATCAGGGCCAGGTTGAGGAAGACGAAGAAGGTCTGCAGCTTGCCCATGATGCGCGACAGCGTCGAGGCTAGCACGCCGTGGGTGAGGACGCAGACCATGAAGACGACGTACACGATCCCGTTCGTGGGCGTCCAGGCGCCGTCGGTGGCGATCACGATGCTGGTTGTGTTGGAGAAGGAGCGGGATGGTCAACTTCACGTTTTGCGGAGGGGATTGCCTAAGGGGCATGCCAGAAAAAGGATCGGAGCAGCCTGTAAAACAAGACAATTCAAGAGGGAAAGGGTCTTACACCGAACAGAACATCAGCGCAAACCCATAGTCGATGCTGCACAGCCCCCCTATCAGCCCAAGGCTATTGCTGTACCCGACGAGGAAGCACAGGTAGTTCCGTGTCCGCTCGCTGGCGAAGTAGTGCGTCCAGTAGTAAAGCCCGCCCGTGGTGGGCATGGCGCTGCCCAGATCGGCCAGGGCGAGCCCGACAAGGAAGATGCACCCACTCGCCAAGAACCAGGACCACACCATCCCCGCGGGGCCGGCCGGCAGGGAGAAGGTCAGCGTGCTGGCGATGGAGGGGAGGAGGCCCATTATGGAGAATGCGATGCCGAAGACCTCGAGGGTGGTGAAGTTGCGCTTGAGCTCTTGCTTGTAGCCCAATTTCGCTGGGAAGATGAAGCAGCAAGGGGGGTGTACCATGTCAGCATCTGCTAGACTCGGAAATCGCGGCTCCTCACCGATCAAAAAGTATTTGTGTGGGGAGGGGGGGAATAGAAGTAATATACACAACGTACCGAGCAGCTCGGCGTCTGCGTCGCTCGACAGCACGACACCTTCATCTGTGGTCGTATATCGATGGTCTTGAGTCGGCGACTCGGCATCAAGGATCTTGGTCGCCATGACGTGTGTACGGACGGCTGCTAGGTTTTGTCTTGACCCGTGAATCGTGATAGGTGCCGTCTAATGAAACTATCTTCGTACTTTGTACCTATGTTCTGTGTCCGGTTGCAACCTATTGTGACCAATTAACCAAAAGCCAGAGAGAAGGACATATACGCCCGGTATATGCCAATGACAGTGATGATGGGGAGCAGGTGCAAACTGCCCATCAACAAAGAACCGGTTGCCGCTGGAGTGATATTTAAAGTGTTCATCGGCTGTGGGAACACCAGTAACAAACAATACTGCATGCAAGAAGGAATGAAACGGCAAGACCATAAGCAGACAAGCAAGGAGACATTAGGTCCCCAAGCCATTTTCGTATCTACCTACTTAGGTGCTCAGATTAGCTGGCATATGGGGTCTGGATCACGGAGCGCTGCTGCATCAAAGGCGATAAGAACCCAACTTTCAATCCAAATTCAGCACTGCAGTTGGTCGACAATCGAGAGGGTCGCACTGGTGCTGCGTGGATGCTCGAAATGGAGGGGTGCATCAACAGTGAGGGATGCAGGTCGGATACCCAGCGTTTCACGGCACCTAAACACCCCAGAACTGGAACCAACAGCAGCGGGAGTCGAAGCGCTTCTGCCTTCCTGATGTCCCGCCTTCTCCCCCTCTTTCCTGTCGCTCATGTCCAAATAAGGATGTATCGCGGTGATATCGGCCCCCCGAAAGATCCTAATCACGGCTCGCATCCCTGCTGCTACCCCCTTGCTGACCCTGCAGGAAGCATCAATGTTCTGCTAACGAGCCTATGGAGGAGGGTAAGACGCCCTCTCCGTGCCATTTCTCGCTCGTCTCAGAAGATTGAAGGAGTGGAATAATGTTGTTGGTTCTGCCCTCAAAGTTGGTCGTTGGTCTGCCTGAGGTGCTGACAAGAAGAGGAGGTAGTTCAATGGTTGACGTCCTGGAACGGGTGCGCCAAGGGGCGTTTCGGCAGTGCTTATCTTCAATACCCATCTCATCCCCACCGCCAACCGGGTCCAGCCGGCTGGGCACGATGCTTGGCTTTAGCCAAGGTCAATCATACACAAGTTGTTTCTGGCAGATGTGATCGAAGAAAAAAAGTATTTGGATTTTCCCGTATGATAGCCATCTAGCTATTGAGCTTTACGGTCAGGTTCACTCGAAATGATGATTGCAAGACTCACTTAGTTCTTAGGAGCGCTGGATGCTGCACCATTACCGGCCGGTCACATTGGACCTGCCTAGGCAGCCGCCACAGAGCATTGCCTAGTTGGCCAACAAGTGGGGGAAGACGCGCCCGAAAAACGAAGGGAAAAAAGGAGGGGAAAAAAGAGAGAGAATAAAAGCACTTGACTCCACATTCGGATCCGTACACATCCCAGAGCGTCCGGGCTACCCCAAAGTGAGGGTGTCCCGTCCGAACTCTATGTGGACACAATTTTCAGCGCCAGAGAATGTACACCAAGTCGTCGTACAACTCCTCGCCTCCATCCACCCCAGCGGCCTTGTCAACTTCTTCGGCATGCACACCTCCGCCACCAACCTTCTCACCTGCAGTCACCGACCAAGACACGTCACTCGATGCATGGCTCCGAATTCCGGCCTGCAGGCCCAGCCGGATTCGCTCCGCCTCCGCGGCTTTCTCATCAGCCTCATCGTCGGTCCCTTGCTTCTTCTTCAGGACCTCGGCCAGCTTGTGGAGGGCCCGAGCATGGTCGCCAACCATCACATCTTCCTTCAGCTTGGTGATGTCGAGTGCCTCTCGGAGGTATTTTCTGGTAATCAATCAACAGATTAGCCCATAGTTATAGGCCACTAGGGGTTGCCAACCGCGGCCCGCAGCCCCCCACCCCGCCACATGGCTGATTTCTTACATGGGAGTTCCCACGTCGCCAAAGTCGTCGGCAACACAGGCGAGCTTGTACAGGCACACCGCGTTGAAGTGATGTGTGGCTTGGCCTCCTGATAGCCACACCTTCTGTGCTCTCTTGTACGCCTCTCTCGATCCTTCGAAGTTCGTCCTCCTTCTCTCGAGGCAGCTCCGGAGGAACAGCGTGCTTTTGCGGGGGGCGCTGTTAGCGCCCCATGGGGGCAGAACATTATGCCACGATAGCCGAATTGCAGAGAGCGGGACGTGAGTTGGTGGTGATGACTCATTAGGCAATCATGGCCCAACTCTGGCTGCCTCCGAGTTGTCCCAGAGCCAGTCGTAGTCGCTCGTCGGCTTCGTCGAACTGAGCGAGGAACGTATGGTACCGTCCAATGTTTGAATGCACAATGGCCATCGATTTGACGATGTCATCGTCATTGGTGATGTTCTGACGGGTCTTCTCCGCCTTGAGTTCCCATTCGAGGGCCTGAGCATGGCATCCAGCGGCAGACAGGGCGTTGCCAAGATTAACCTCAGCCCAGCTGAGAGCACTCCAGTCTGGTACCTCCCGCTCAGACTGGATTTTGTTGCTCTCGCGCAGATGGGGCAGTGCTCTGGTGAAGAACCCCCGGTGGGCAAGGGACAAGCCAACAAGGCCCAAGAGATCTGCAAGGACGTGAGCTCCCTTAGCCTTCTCTGCCTCGGAAAGCTCATGGAAGAAAGACGTAGCAACAGCGGTTATGTCGTCCAGTTCAACGTAGTCTCCTTGTTCGAGAATGTATCTGTTTCATGTTGTTAACAGCCACCTTCTACAAAGTGGCTGGGATCTGGAGAGAGCGAAAACAAGTAAATGCGCCTTGGACACCCAGTTCGTGCCTACCTTCCGCTGTTGCTGAGAAGTCAACAGAACTGCAGTGTCAGTTGACCGAGTCCACTTCACCGCGGCAATTCTTGAAGTCGTTCTTCAAGTTCAAGGTCTCATGGACTTCTGACAGTGCTCCCACCTGGTGTACAGCTGACCGTTGAGTCGTTGAAACCCGTCGAGAAGGCGCTTGACAACCCGATCAAAATCTGCCTGGCGATTTCCTCCGCCAACATCCGTATTGTCGGACATCATGATTTGGTGGCCGGTGAGGAGGTAATACCTAGGTAAATAGTTAGGCTTGGGCAAGCCTCGGGCGTTGGGCGGGTCTAATGCGATTCGGTTGGTAAATTCAGATCTCTTCCTTGCGTTGAGAGTCTTCTTGGACTAATCTTTGCTCCGGCGACACAGGGCGGACGGCTTGAAGTGGCACTTCTTACACCTGGGTCGGGGACTTTCCCTTTTCACTGCAACTGGTTTACCAACCAATTCCGTGATCGGACGCATTCTTTATCTACCTCCCCCTACAAAGGTTGATTTTCTCTATTTTTTCTCGGTAAGGTGGGTGTGGGCTCCAGAATGACCACAGATCAACCATTGAGCAAGATAGACGACAACTGCTTGGGGCGGGCAATTCATAAGGAAACGGCACCCAACAGCTCATATGCTAGGGATGGCACAGCCGGTCAATAATGACGGGGATTTTTAGGTAACAGGCGCATTTCTGTTGCTAATTAAGCCCGGTCCTCGGTACACTCACCGCCTCGCCACTGTCACTTACAGCTCGATGCACGTCTCGATCGGCGGGACTGACTGCTGAGTGAGCCAGCATAGCTAGCTTTCAGTTCTACCGGGATGGCGAAGAGGGAAGCATCTGGCCAGATGCAGCCGTATCTCCCCGTTGTCGTTCGGGCTATTCGGCTGTTGGAGCAGGGGGTATGGCAAGAATGGTTAACCGTAACCCTTGCCATCGAGCGCAGAAGCCATGGGAGACGTGCTCCCGTCTGGAGGTTTCTTGTTCTCCTGGCCTACGAGAGAAGCAGCTGATAATTACTCGTAAACTTTCCTTTGGTTCTTTTTCAGCGCCATCAGCTTTCTGTGGCCCTTCGCCCCCCCACAACCACCACTCTCCCGGCCGGCTGTGGAGCGGTAAATAGATGATCTTCGACGTATAGCCGAATGGACACTTGAGCAGTACAACGAAACCACAGAAAATAGGAAAGCCTCGGAGTGCGAGGAACTGCCTAGGAGACTGACCAAGAGACTCACTCCTGAAGGAGGTGCCGTGTTGAGCCGTTCTGGATCTATCTCGACATGATCATAAAAAGCCCATCAAAGCCCGCATCTGTCAGACCCTCGTCCGCTTTGGTTGACTTCGGTCGATGTTCACGGTACTTCCTCACTGCCTCAGCCCTGACCAGCTCCGCACCTTCCAAGTCCCCGAAAGCCTACAAGAAGGCCGACTTCTTGAACATGGTCCGGCATGTCCAGGCTTGTAGTAGGCGGATACTTGGAAGTACTTGAGGGCCGTATCGAATGATAGCCTGAAGAGACGGTTAACTTCGTGGTCTGTCGATAGAAACTGTGCGGGCTGGCATACCTTGCAGCTTCTGGATGATTCATCCGACTGTAGTGCTCTGCGAGCTTCACGCGCACTTAGTTCATACGGAATGAGCTGTCACCCTCCGTTGCCGCATACAGGGGAAGTGCGCGCTCAAAAGCTTCCATTGCATCACCCATTTGGGTTTCATGCCCATATATGACACCGAGGATCTGCAAGGCGTTGGAGGTCCTGTAGGGAGTTCACGGGGTTCAGTGGATCGCACCAACCTTGCCGAGACAGGACAGCGGCAGACTTGCTTGAGTGACTATGTGTCATTGGGCCCATAGTGTCTCTCATGCCACCTCAGGGTATCCAGGATAAAAGGGAGTGCTTCCGCCGCTCTCCCAAGCCCTATAATTGCCCAAGCGTAGTAGGCGTGGGCCTAATGTTGCCAGTAGACGTCGTTGTGGAAGCCCGGCGCCGTTTCGTGAAGGATCCTGCCAGTGATGCAGAGTGAGACCGCCTTCTCGTAGTTCTCCTCCAGAATATGCTCTAGAGCCAGCGCGGTATATCCCATTGCTTCGAAGGACATCTCCGACTCGGGGGTCCGACCGAGACTCCGTTCGACCTTGATGCGCTGGTCAAAATGCTCCTGGGGGTAGTGCAATGATAGCCTGCTCTCGGCATACGCTGTGGTCAGTGACATGAGCGCATCTGCATACATCTCCCCCATTTCATCTTGGTGCGCTTCCGAGATTTCCACGGCTTTGTGGGCAAGCTCCAGGTAGGTGTCAAAATTCGCTCATTCAAAAAGATGCCTGTGCATCGGTCAGCTGGGTTAATAAAGGACCGTGTGTTGGTCATAATGCCTAGGGAAAGGATCATATGCAAGTGCTCGCCCTGCTGATCAGTGAGACGAAGTCGCGTAGGGTAGAGCTCGAGAGCTTGGGCCGACAATGTTCATAGACAACCTGTAGGGAGATGATGTGGGAGACTATTCCATCTGCTGTTTGCCACTCCGAGGTTCTGTAGCCGAAAGCCCATTCTAGGTCTTTGTACCAGGATAGACCGAGCAGCTGCAGCGCCAAAGTGAAGATGTCTTCAAGTCATCCGGCCTCCATTTCTGAGCGGGCTACATCTTGCACCACTCGATGTATCCCCAGAGAACCCTCACGCTTATTCCGACAAATGAGTGACGACTCGACATGCTACGATCGAACTTCGATATAAGTGCTTGAGATTGGAAAGTCCGAGAGCAGGCCATCGGAGTTGTCCGGGGTTAAGATCGCCTCGGAGACGACGTCCGGGTCCAGGATGGAGAGCACCTGAAGCAGGCATAAAGGCGATGGGTCAAGATTGCCCAAAGCCCACACCGTTGTGAGGTTGTGACTTGTCGTATTTCCCTTGGTCGGAAACAGGGCCATCGCTTTGGTGCTGCGAATGATTGCGTCGTCCTCGTAAGCTTTCAAACACTCTTTGAAGGTGAGGTCCTTGCTGTTGATCACTCCTGCAAGATGAGTGATGGCGATTGGAAGCCCCCCCGAAACGCCGCACTAGCTGAAACGAGTCTTGGTCGTCTGCCCCGGCTGCTTCCTTTCCCGTAGACTTCGGAGGAAGGCATCTCCCTCTGCTAGGTCTAGCGGACTTCGTCGAGGAGAAGCAGGACTTTTGCTCTCCCTGTGAATTGTCTGTTCCGCGCGTGCTCTTTTAGCATATAGCACGGCAGTTTGACGGGCGACTTTACCTCAACAAAGTTGAGGTTGTCAAGATTGCCTGTTGGCTGGTTAGATGATGCCCCTGTCGCCCCCTGCCGTGTTTGTTGTGGCGTCGCTTTTTCACGACGTTCTGGGACCAAAGCCCAGTGGCGTGCAGTGGGGTTCAACTAGACACTAATTCTAGCCGACACCGAAATTGTCTTCGTTCTCAGATAATGAGACGTCCTACCTCAACCCCCCTCAATTCCCTAACCGCGCGCCGCGCCGTGAAGAAGCGCCGACAGGGCTAGCCAAACTAAATTGCCTCAGGAAACAGGCGTGTTGTGTGAAATACGAGTTAAACATAGGGTATCGTGGCCAGCAGCATTGGTAGCTTGGACCTACTACAAAATCAGTACTCAGCAGATATAAACGAACACTCCCACCGCTCCATTCATGTGATTCTGCTGCTACTCTATGGATGCTAGAACCGAGTGTGACGTGCGGGTGCTAGGTGAGGTGAGCTGGGTTAGCTGCATGGGATGTAGTGACCTTCGACCGTGGCTTTCACTAACCCCTCCAAGGGCCCCAGACTTCTTGGACAATGTCATCATCGTTAACGACGAAATAGTGAGAGTAGGCGGAAGCTACGATGCATGAGTGTTGAATGTGCAGCAGGAGCTTGTCGCTGATCTTGAAGACGTCCTCCACGGAGTCTTGACCACCCTGGCATGCGAGAATGCCATGTTTCTGATTGATGTTGTTCACAATCTAGTTTGGGTGCTCGACCACGGTGGCAAAGCTTGGGATGCTGCTGCTTTCATTCGTCAAGCCCAAAATGCTCGCGTTGACGATGGCCTCGTTCCGTTCGGAGTACAGGGAACAGACTTCGACGACGACGACACGAGCAGCTTGGTCGGTCCTGGTCACCGAGCTCGTTGTCACCTGCATTGAGTCGTTCGCAATGTAGTTGCCTGCGGCAAGCATATCAGATGATCTAATTACCCACATCTAGGGCAGGAAGAGCTTGATTTTCTCACCTGGGTGGATCTCCTGCGTCATATTGGGGCTGGCGACATCCCGGAGTGAAGACAGCATATGAGCCGTGGGAGTTGTGCCGAAGGAAAGTACGAGATGCGAGGACCTCAGCTGCGTCGCGTCGCTTGCTACCTCGATCAGAGAATAGGCCTCCGTATGCAAGACAACCGCCGCTTCCTCGACTGTCGTGGAATCGTAAGACTGTCCGCCGTAGGCGTAGAAGCCTAAGACTGACACGGCAGCCTACATGCTTGCTGGCCCGCTCGATCAGGGCAGAGAGGCGAGGGGAGTCCACCAGGATGCCAGCTCTGCGGGAGCCGACATGGATCTTGATGAAGACATCCCATCCATACATGTTCTGCGGGTCACGAGAGCGGAAGGACTCGAGGATGTCGAGGTGAGAGTCGCTGTCAATCAACATGATTGTCCTGACGTGTCGAGACAGTTCGGAGAGTTCTTCAAGGGCTCCAGGGCGCAGCGGCATGCCGTATAGGATCTTAAAAGGATGTCAGAGCCAAAGCCTCTGCGAAAAAAAAAAAAAAAGGGGGGGGGTGGGCCGCGCTGCAATTACCTCAGAGATCACAGGTTTGTCTTCCTTAGCGAGGGAAAGAACTTCACGAGCCTCCCGCAATGTCGAAACGACCACCTTGGTATGTTTGCCTCCAACCATAATTCGAGTCGCCTGAGGGCACTGAGATACACCGCCATGTACAGTGTTAGCCTCAAAGGCAGTTCTCGAACGTGTTTGCCAATGAAGGCAATGGGTGGTAAAGGCAGCTTGAACGACGGCATGATTCAACCAGTCCTTCCAACAGTTCATCGGTCAGCTTGAAAGGTGGTCGGTTAGATGCCTTGCTAGAGAGATTTCTGCACAGGCTTCGAAATATTCAAGTGTTGGGGGAAACCACCGACGGCGGTGCTCAGCAAGGTGCTGTTAAGGCACCAACCCTGAAATCCCTGCTGATTACAGGGAGTAAATTATTATCGGCGTGGCGAATTACGAATACTATGAAAGGCTTGGTAGCTAGGAACGCAACGGTCATTTTTAATGCCCGTCCGCTTCGGCTTCTTTCCTGATAGACACTACCTACTTGCGAACCTTGCGCCACTACGTCAAGTATAGCCAAGTCTTCAGGTCAAACTGAGCCTCTCTATAGCCTCACTAATGGATGCAAAACTACATACGGGTACATACACGCAGCTGCCTATAATTGTATGTTATCCCACTTTGATCTAATATTGACTTAAGTATCTAGGTACCATGTAAGCTTTGTACACCCCTCTACTTCCTTCCACGTTCAACTGAAAAGAACATTATTCCTGCCTAATTATTTCTCTATGGCATACGACTGTCACCACGCCCCGTCTGATTGCACTCCCGGGGAAGGTTCTATCAAGGAGGCACCTCGGGGAACGGCGACAGCTCATTTAGAATTTTGAAGTCTTGACAATGCGGTACATTGACATTGTATCTAAACACTGGCGAGGAGACTTAAAATTTGACGTGATCCTGAACCCGTCGGGGTTATGAATATAATATTCCTAGAATTTACGTTCATGTTCTGTCCTGCTTCTCCTTTAGACCGAGTAGTCGAAATTATATCACACTCAACATCAAACGTATAGGAACTAGTCGCTTGCTGCCCATCACCTCACGGAACAAGGTATATTACATCTTTCATGTCCCTGGAAGTTGGCACTCATAACTTACAAGATCTTTTTGGGGTTGGCTTCAAGAAACCCAGTGAGAAAAATCAGATTACTAGCCATGGTATTCGCATCTCTTACCCACAAGCTCGGAAATTAGAGGCTGGTCACCATAGTCAGGATGTGGTTCAGTTTTCGGGAGGGATGATGGTGGCTGGAGAGCTGTCTCTGATAGTGATAGGTGGACTATGGTATTGCTCTCTCAACTGTAAATCAACATCGTAGAAAGTGTTCAAATATCATGCATCTCTGGGAGGATAATTATTTCATCGACGACTCAAGGAGCACAGCCGGTTAGAGACTGCACTCTTGGCTCCTATTCGTACCCCTGAATCTCGGATCGGTCAAGTTAGAGCTCGAAATCTAAGACAACCACCAGCCTCTTTCCTTCCCCAGTTTCCTTCAAACAGAAAACAGATAGAGTGCCGTCTGCTTCAAGCCTCTGGACATCGATGAGAGGCTCGCCCAAGAGACTACTCCCTCGCCAGACCTCTTTATACTCAAGGGAAGCCCCCGAAAAGTTGGCCTCTGTGTCCTTCGCAGCCCGGAGGATCCGCAGAGTGTTTGTGTTTGAGTCGGGCAGAATGAGTATAAGGCTGCCATCTTTGCTGATTGCGAGCCTCCCCCGTTTCCCTCCAGTGAGTTGCCCAATGGTGCGCTCGATGGATTTTCCTGAGATTCGGGATTGGTACCATTAGCCAGGTGTCCTAAATCTGGATTACCTGAGATCAAGAGTCGAAGCAACCGACTAACACATCAGGTTGCAGCATGAGGATGCAAGGAATGCTTACCCTCGGGAGTTCTGTAGAAATGTTTCCACATCAGCGCCCTGTCTCCGTCAGGACCGCCCTCAAACGTCCTGTTGAGAACATGAATGCCCCCTTCATGATCCACAGCCTGACTCTCCTGGTTCGTGAGGCCCGATCCCTTGGGTATCGACACCAGAGTGATGCCGGGGGCGTCGGGGGCCACTGTCTCCCCTTTCTTCAAGTCGGCAATAATCCCGTCGGCATTGTTCCGCCAAGTATAACCCCCGTCATCGCTATATGCGTGGCAGATGTCGTAGTTGTTCTCCGCCCCGTTCGGACCGGCCTGCTGCTTGTGCTTCGTGTCCAGCGGGTCGTCCCAGCCAGGGTAGTGCACGAAGCCCCTGTACACCCAGGTGATGTGCAGCCTGCCGTTCCGGAGGTCCATCCCGTGCACGTACGGGTTGTTGGCCACGCCCGTCAGGTGGGTGCCGATGAACTTGAATTCGCCTTGGCCCCCACGGTAGATGTACAGGAGGTCATCGCCCAGCCCTGCCTTGCCTGTCCGGAAGGACATCCACAGGTCCTCTGTTGTGTCATAGCCGATGGCGCTGAAGAAGCGCGGGTACGTCACGTATCCGAAGTGAAGGTGCGTGCTGAGTAGTCCTGGGAGGTGATCTAGGGTTGGCCCGAAGAGATCGGCCGACCAGTCGAAGCGGGATGGATCTGTGGCGACTCCAGGGAGTGAGCGGCGGTAACGGAGGCTATGCCGTCCAAGCAGGTAGCCCAACGGAGAGCAGATTAGCTAGCGCTTTCTTTGGGACGATATGAACCACATTATTGCATAATAGTTGGATTGAAACTCACATATCGCAGTGGTGGTCGTAGGAAAGGTGTATGGTGCCGTCTCCGGCACAGATGCCCAGTTGGACTGTGTTGTGGCCGTCATCCACAGTCTGAGGATAGTCCTTCAAGGCGAGTACCTCCCATGGCCCCTGGGGCAGCTCTCGACGAGCGACGTGGACGAAAAGAGGCGTGTTGTCAGGTGAGCCGGGGGACGATTGGCTGTAGAAAGCTGCATATTGCCAGCCCTTGTAGGACGTGATGGCGTCCTGTTGGAACGCGTTCCCGTTGAGGATGCATGACCGATGGGATGGGTCGGGACCCAGCACTGTCACCACGGGAGGGGCCAGTGCCATTACGGACAACTCAAAGCCCCTACTTGGCAGCTGGATCTTGGATATGCTTCGTGGTTTTTGGATTCGCCCGCCAACTCTTCTAGCTAGTCGGCCGAGCTGGAGAAATGAGAAATCTGACAGAAAAGATTCGATTCGCGTCCAGCGAGCAGGTATGCCGTGGTCATTCCATGTCTTTCCAAGTTCCCCGTGAACATGCGTCCTTCTGGAGGGACCGGAGGCGCTTCCTGCCAGCAAGCTCTTGCAGGGGTGCCCGATTTGTATTTGAGGTGCTCTGTTACATGTAAACTGGGTTAGGATAGCCTCATTAGGCGCACGTCGGATTTCAACAGTTCCCTCTGCTCTGCTTGCAGAAGGTGGGCCAGCAAGCTAGATTCAGCCTCTCCAATTTGTGCCTCGCCTGGCGCGTGCCTGGGAATTCCCAATCCGTGGGCGAGGTGCGTTGTGACAGGCCGAAAATTCCCAGATTCGTCCTCCCCACTTGGCCCTGGTAGGTGTGTCTCTTGATGTACAAGGGCGCCGGTGACGTATGGAAGATCTTTGATTTGTGGATATGAGTTTTGCCGCTTCCGTGGTAGGGCTTGGCATGTGGCATAGACGGCTGCATGGATTAATCATTGTCTGGATACGTCCTAGACCTGGTACGGACAGGTGAACAACAAGCTATCTTCAGCTGCTGACAGCTGATGGCCATTTTCACGATCCCAAGGATCGATCGTTGGAACCGAACTCCTAGAGACTAGATCGAGTCTAGGCCGCATCCATCATAATAGCAAGGAAAACAATTCATCGTAGAACGAGAAACGTGGGAATTAATGAGGGTGAACGGTACAGGCGGGTGTGGGTATGACCCGATATCAACCGCACATCATCCGATTTGCTCTCTGCCCTACTTGAGCCGCTTCTTATCTGCGTATGAAAAGATGAACCGCAAAGTACAGAGTGTCTCGATCCGCATCCGTGGGAAAGAAGGCATGGACCAAAAGGCACCGAGAGAAAGATATTTCTCGCTTAAGAATTTCGGGAGAGGGTTGGACCGTTGGGGCTTGAAGCATACCGTCTGTTTCTCAGCTTCCCTAGGTAGTCCCTACGCAGGAAAGTCTGTATCATCACTTATTCCTCAGCGCAATCGCTTGAGAGGTCACCACCTGGCCGCCACCTCTCCTTGCCCCGTCCATGATCTTCAACCTTACCCCAGCTTTTGGTGGTGTTCGGTCTGGGGCGCCCAGCATCTGCAATCGCTTCGCACAGATCGCTGTGCCCACTGTTTTACCTGTGCCCAGCGAACCAGAGCCCAGGAAGCTACTGTAGATTAGCCTAAACGGCCAAAGTAAAAACGGCTTGGCGATCTATTTGGCTTGAGCTGTCCGTCGCCCGCAGGCAAGCACTGGATGTTCAGATGGGCGCTCACGGAGATATTCGTACTCCGTAGCCTAGATAGCCTAGCTTTCTTGGGCATTTCTTTTCCGTCGCAGCCGAGAATGAGGGCATACCATGAAAGGCTTTTATAGTGGTTAGAGAGCTTATTAGCGGTTCTTGACTGCCCTGAATACCGCTGCCAAGTCGGCACGCACGCCAGTAGCTGATCAAGGATAAGCCATTGAGATCACCACACCAAGGATTGGCAAGGCGTCGACAAGGAACCGTCAAATACCTGCCTGATAGGTAATACGTAGACAATCGCCCGTAATTTTGATAAGCACATACTCCGTAGTTTAATTCAACTGGATTCCTCCCTGTACAGCAGTAGGCAGGAAGTAAGTAGGTAGGTAGGTAATTTGCTTGGGTAGGTAATCCAGTCGGTACCGTATAGGTAGTCCGCCATTGACTTGCACCTCTTGTATGCATGCTCCCAGTTGACACTGCCAGTCTCGCGTCAGGCCTAATTAAGACTAGAGCAAAGGTAATCCAGGCTCACTCGCGTGCGTTTTCCAGCCAACAATGGGACCGCCCACATGGCACAAACGCCGCCAAACAGCTAAAATCCTGGAGGCTGAAGGAGACACGGGAACGGGCTCTGGTTTGTGGAAAATTGTTTCCTCCTTCTAGGACCTAGGCAGGGGGCGCTCGATTGTTGAGCTAGTTGGACATGGTTGGCTCGCAAAACCCCAAGAAACCATCACCATCAGCATTCTAGATCACTGGGTGAGGAGCAACTCCAAATTTCCCCCATGATTTGCGAGGATTGGGCATTGGGGTCAATGGGGGACAAGGATGTTGTTGGAGGACGGCCGAGTTGGTCCCCCGTAGTTGTACCTCCGTACGGGGTAAACTGAACAACCCAAATTTCAACCTAGCCGTCCGTATGTTGTTAGCGAGAGAGAAATCCCACGAAAAACCAAGGAGGAAAAAAAAATCCTCTAGATCCTTGATCGCTTTACTATCTAAGCAAGCAGACCCTTCATAGCGCTTTTTCATCCCTGCTGCTAACCATAGATTCGACGTTTGGCGGGAGAAGCAGGACAAAAGAAACCCACCAAGAAGAACGACAATAACGGTACGGATATCTCTGCATGGTGGCCATGTCCAAGTCCTTTTCACCCGAACAATGTGTCTCCACCACCCCGGTAGCCCTTTGTTTTCTGCCGGGATCCCACATCAGCGCGTGTGGGGAAGAAGATTTCGGGAGGGGGGCGAGTTGGACGAGTTGGGGCGAGGGGAGAATTGCTCGAATAGATTGATAGCGAGGATGGAGGACATGGATGGCACGGTTGGAATGGATGGACGGATGGATCTGGGGCCATGGCCGCTCTTGAAATATCAGGCTCGCCTCTCCCCGTCCCTCGTCTATGAGTGTTTGGAGAGTTTATTCTCGCTGCTCCTCAGACTCCTTTTCTTTTTCTCACGCGTGCTTTCCTGAGTGCTACTGACAACACCTAGTTGTCATCGAAACAGAAGGGAAAGCGTTATCGTTTCTCTTCTCCCGCCAGTCTCTTTCTCCCAGAAGACCCCTCACAGAGGGTAGACTTCATCCAAGATGGGGAAAGCTTCGGTCAAGATCTTGCAAAAGATCGTCAAAAACGATGCTATGCGTACGGATCCCCCAGAGATCTACGGCTGGAGGGTGTACCTCCTTGCCTGCTCGGTAAGTGTTGCCTGGCCCAAGATTTGCCTCTCCGAAACAAAGAGGCTTACCGGTGATTTATTCTTTCCTCCCCCTAGGCGTGTTTCGGAGCCATGTGCTTCGGCTGGGACTCCTCCGTCATCGGCGGCGTCATTATTCTGCCCCCTTTCATGCACGACTATGGCCTGGGCGACGACCCCAAGGACGTCAAATCTTCAGATCTCGCTGCCAACATCGTCTCCGTCCTGCAAGCCGGCTGTTTCCTCGGATCGCTCATCGCCTCGCCCATCACTGACCGCTTTGGCCGCAAGTGGTGCCTCGTTTCCATCGCCGGAGTCATCATGATTGGTGTCATCATGCAGGCTGCATCGTCCGGTAACCTTGGTGCGCTCTACGCTGGTCGGTTCATCGCTGGTGTTGGAGTCGGCGGTGCCTCGTGCATCAACCCGATCTTCGTCTCGGAGAACTCGCCCCGTGCCATCCGTGGACTGCTCACCGGTCTGTACCAGCTGTTTATCGTCACTGTAAGCCACCATCAAGCCATGTGCCAATCCCCACTGCATTCCCACCTTGGCCTGGAATCTGGCAAGACGCTGACACAGACGGATCGATGAAAAAACAACAGGGTGGTATGATCGCCTTCTGGATCAACTTCGCCATGACTCAGCACTACAGCGGCAAGACCATGTACATCTTACCGCTGGCGATCCAGGGCCTCCCCGCGATCCTGCTCTTCGGATGCATGCTCCTCTGCAACGAGTCCCCCCGCTGGCTGGCCCGCCAGGACCGGTGGGAGGAGGCCAAGCGGATCCTGGCTCACACGCGCAACCTGCCCGAGACGCACCCTTACCTGGAGGAGGAGTTCCAGGAGATCCAGGACCAGCTCGAGCACGAGAGGCGGCTCATTGGCGACGCCACCTGGTGGAACCTGCAGAAGGAGATGTGGACCATCAAGGGCAACCGGAACCGCGCGCTCATCAGCATCATCCTCATGATCTGCCAGCAGATGACGGGCACCAACGCCATCAACACGTACGCGCCCACCATCTTCAAGAACCTGGGCATCACCGGCGTGTCCGGGCCGCTCCTGAGCACGGGAGTCTACGGCATTGTCAAGGTGCTCTCCTGCATCTGCTTCCTGCTGTTCATGGCCGACTCGCTCGGTCGGCGCCGCTCCCTGCTCTGGACCTCTATCGCGCAGGGCTTGGTCATGTTCTACATCGGCATCTACGTCCGAATTGCCCCCCCCAAGGAGGGTGACATTGTGCCGCCGGCGGGGTACTTTGCCCTGGTGTGCATCTTCCTGTTTGCTGCGTAAGTCTTTTGTTCTCTTGTCCGATCTAAGCCTGTAAAGCCGGCCCTCTCATTCCCCCCTAACTAGGTGTGGGTACCTGTACTGACATGCACCCACCCCGCCAAACAGATTCTTCCAGTTCGGCTGGGGTCCCGCCTGCTGGATCTACGCCTCCGAGATCCCCTCGGCCCGCCTGCGGTCCATGAACGTCTCGTACGCGGCCGCGACGCAGTGGCTCTTCAACTTCGTCGTCGCCCGCACCGTGCCCGTTATGCTCGTCACGGTAGGGGGCACGTCAGGTTATGGGACGTACCTGATATTCGGCTCCTTCTGCTTCTCCATGTTCGTCTTCGTCTGGTTCTTCGTGCCCGAGACTAAAGGCATCTCGCTCGAGGCCATGGACGAGCTCTTCGGCGTCACCGACTCGTCCTCCAAGAAGGACCTCATCGGATCCGAGGGACACAACGACGGGTCTGCTGCCTCGGATACCAAGCGGACTGGGGATATTGTCGAGGTGGAGAGGAAAGTCTGAAGAGAGTCTCATCGGCTGGGTCGCCGGGCGCGGGTTTTCCCTTCAGCTTGTTTCTGCTTTGTTATTTGTATGCACGAAGACCCTTGCCCCGATATCTCGTGGCCACCGTGCTATGCCGTGGTAGACAGACCCTCGGCGGCGAGGTGGACCAAAGGCCCGGGCAGGGCAGCTAATCTGCCATCACTCGTTTGATGAATAGAAGGGTGTCATATGAGCTCCAGCAGGGTTTTCTAATAGAACCTCGTCTTTGAGTGATCAGGGTATTCTGAAGCGGATCAAGGCGACGTTGTGTGCATGTATATGTGATATGTCGTCCTTCTGAGGCTTGAAGTGAGTGATGTCGCTGTTGCAGGGCTACCTCGCACTCCGACGAAGTGCTATACTTTCTATCATCGTGGTGTCGGAACTTGTCCAATTAGTCCGTCGGCCGTCTAACGTGGCGTAGAGGCGGACGGCGGGTAGTGAGACCTGCCTCCTCCAATGACAGGCCTACAGCCCCTACCCCAGCATGTACATGATCGCCAGTGACGCATGGGTGGCGTTATCGGCGCCTTGCTGCAGCCGGCCAACGTGCATGGCCACAAGTGGGGGACGATCTGGGCTGCCCAAAACCTCTAGCGTTAGTTTGTGCATCTTTGCTCCAGGGGGGCGTGAGGGGGGATACCCCGCTGGTTGGGTGTTGTTGTCAGACTGACGAGCGAAATGGGCAGAATGGCCACCTATACAACCCAAAAGGGATGAGCTGCCCTCGGTCGCCGAATGACAATATGCCCTTCAGCGTAATATAAGAAAGCACTTATCAGCACGACAAAAGGCCCGCTGGTTGGAAACGCTGAGCCTTGCGGGAGAGGAAGAATCGAGCAAAATGCGAGCGATTGGGGTGCGGTGTGTGTCCAATGATTGGTTAGTCCCCTGTTTCTCAAGGGGGCCAAGCCCGTATCGGGATTAGCGACCGTCTCGTACTTGGCAGGAGAAGCCCGACAAGCTGGGGTGAGTCACAGCGCAGCTGTAGTCTCGGCCGACTCCGCCAGTTCCGGCAGGTTGACAGCGGCATGGCACCCATGGTCTTCACGCTCACAGTTAAGAATGCGATGCCGCTTCAAATGCGAGAAGGTGGTGAGAAAATCGCTGCTGGAGTGGCGTACGAATGCATTCTGGACTTCCAAAGGCCAATCTCCGTCCCCAGTCAACAAAATCTTATTCCTTGCCATCTGGTCTGTCATTCGGACGGGTAAACAATGGGCATGTAGACCTTTGGGTTCAAAAAATTGTAAAAGCCTAGGCTTCACGCCATTCACTGCATGTCGAGACATTTGCCAATCAATATATCCTCAAGGATCTTAAAACCTATGCTTCGAGAGCCATGTTTGGTCCAGCAAGTGCCGCAACGGCCGGGATCGAGAACCTCTACAAGACGGACCGGCTCATCCTCCGACCGATCGAGGACAACGAAGAGGACAGGCTCTTCGTCCACCGGAGCCTGCAGAGCGACCCGCTCAACATGGCGCTCTGCAGCCCAACCCTCTTGCGCCCAGAGTCCACCAAGAGCATGGAGAGCCTCTTCGCCGGGCTGACAAAGGCCCTCCTCGCCGTCATGATCTGCCTCCCAGCCTCGGAAGAGGCGGCCCGGCTGCCCTACGTCGAACAGCTCGCCGGTGTTGGGGGCGACAGCGAGGCCGACGACGACGACGACGCGAAGGAGAAGAAGAAGAAGAAGAGCAAGCCCAACATCATCCCCATCGGGTACCTGTGCGCCAACTTCGGGGGCGGGAGCGAGGCCGCGTACAGGCACCACCACGCGACCGCGAACCTAGGCATCACCATCGCGGCGGCGTACCAGGGGAGGGGGTACGGCGCCGAAGCGATCAACTGGGCTACGGACTGGGCCTTCAGGTTCGCCGGCATGCACCGCGTCACGCTGGACGCGGTGGCGTACAACGAGAGGGCGTGCGCGCTGTATCAGAGGCTCGGGTTCAAGGTCGACGGGCGGCATCGGGAGGCGCACTACCACGATCGGAGGTGGTGGGATGTCTTATCTCTGTCGATGCTGGAGGGCGAGTGGGAGGTCTTGAGGGGGTTGAGGAAAGAGGGAACGGGATGAACTGTGTGTGTGATGAGGGGCCTGGAAAGGAGCGGTGGATTGTTGGGTCGCACTGCATATTACACTGCAGCGGTCAGATGGAAGGGAGGTAGTAGTCTATTCAATGGGCCTTGTTTTGCTCGATGTTATGTTCCCGTCCAGATAAAGCCAGTGCAAAGTGTTTGAATAGTTGAATGCCGTCCATATAGGAACCCTGACTCCTAGAATTCCGTCCGTTTTGACCTGTAACGTATATGAAATTGATAGGGTATCATCCTCTAGAAACAGTCCCAAAGACCTATCTCCCGCCGTTCTTCGAGCAAAGGGGCTTGGTGTGCAGTAATTCTCAAAAGAAATATCCAACATTGAATCGAGAAGCGGGAGGGAAGGTACAGCACAACCCCATATATTTGATATGCCCCGCTTGATCTACCCGACTTCACTTCTTAGTCCTCCTCATCGTCATCATCCAGCTTGGGCCAGTCAACTATGAACTTGACCGGCTTCTCCTCGCCCCTGCCCTTGGCGTGGATGATAAACGCGATGTCTGTGGCGTCCTTGAGGCCTGTGCTGGCCGGCGTATCAGTGTGGACGATCTTCAGGTCCCTGAAGCCGGCGTCGCGGTTATGCTTGTTGACGAGCACTCCGTAGATCACATCGACGTCGCCGGACGCGACGGGAGTGTCCTCGCTGTCTTGGGGCTCTACTGACGAGCTCAACCCATTGGGGTACCGCTCCCGCACACACTCAAGGAGCTCGGCGGTGATTTCAGAGAAGGGGGTGAGTGGTGAGAAGATGAGGAAGAAGGTGTGCTTCCCGAACATGAAGCGGAGGGAGACGGGGAGGTCCGGCTTGTTCTTGTTCTTGGGAGGCTGTGTTCACGGCGGCGAAATCTTACGTTAGTCTGGCAGCCGACGGGAACGTAGGTAAATGCGCACTTTCTGAGCACCTGCAAGTAGAAACTTGACTTGGTCGCCTGTATTACCTAAGATCTCAGGTAGGTAGGGCAGAATGAGAGTTGGGGAAATATGTATTACTTGCCATGTTGGAAAAGCTCCTGCGTGAAGAGCCAGTATAGTTCTTGTGTTCGAGCTTGGACGAAAGAGCTTATTGGTATTTTGTTGGCCTTGGAGCTGGTTTCGGAGATTTGCATGACTGCCCGGTTCATAGGTGGACGCAGAGCTGCCTGGAGGAGAGCTGACATCGTGCATGGTGGGGCAATGTTGTTAGTGACGTCGCGCCTGGTAGGAGGAGGGAGCTTGGGCCACCGTACCAGGTCATTCGAGAAATCTTTCTGATTTGATTTTGCTCGCGTGTTTGTCCGTAGACTGGTCCCTGATCATCTTCCGCATCAAAACAGAAGCAATTCGGGGTTTCAAATAAGCCCGCAATTGGCAACCTGCTAGTTTTTGTTAGGTTCTTGTAAGAACTGGGAAAATTGACTACAGCAGGTTAAGGACCAGCACAGCACGCATTCGTGTGACCGGGATAAACGAACGAACCATTCCTAGCCCCACGACAAAATGTCAACACCTTCAGCACCGTCAACACCGTCAACACCTTCAAATTCTCCACAAGAGCAGCCTGATCCCCCAGAACCAGTTTCTCCTGCCAGACCAAGACCGAGGTACCGTCCGCTCTCCTCGGAGGAATTTGCCGAGCTCCGCAAAACAGCCCGCCTGGGGATCCCGGACTTCCTCCGCATTCCCGCCGCTTCCTTTGTCGCCTTCTTCTGCGGCATGTCCCTCGGCCTGACGCACGGCAGCAAGATGGCTGGCTTCCGCTTCCGCGCCGAGCACGCCCACAAGCTGCCGACTACAACCACGGGGTGGTACCTGTACCACAAGAGCAAGAACTACCACATGGCGTTTGGCGGCATCAAGGAGGGCGTTAAAATGGGCACCAAGGTCGGCTTCTGGACGACGGCCATGTTCGCCATCGAGAACATGTTCGACTCGTACCGCGGCTCGAAGGATCTGATAAATACCACGCTGGCATCGATCACGGTCGCCGGGGCTTTCAGTTTATGGAGTGAGTTGGCTGTCTTGATCTTTGCCGCTTAGCCTTTGTTTGAGCCAGCGCTGATTAGCTATGCTCTTATGTTCGCTGCAGACCGCTTCCCGCTCATCATGGCAGCACGCACAACAAAAACGGCACTCATTGTCGGCTTGGGTTACGGCGGCTTACAAGATCTTGTGGGGGCGTTGAGAGGTCGACCCATTGGATACGTCGAGTACATACGGGGACGCTTCATCCCAGATCGAAAGAAGTCATCGCCCTCTTTGAGCTGAGACGTTTACATAGCCGACTCCAACCTTACCATCCACCTAGATGTCGGCCAATTCCATCAGACAGCGTCGTGGTTGACGGGCCTCCACCCGATCGCATGCGCCTTCCGAAGGCAGAATAGTCAGCTGCCGATAGAAGGCCCGTCGCTCCGTTAATCGGAGCTTGTCCTCGCAACCCAGAGGAACCCGAGCGCCCCCCTGAATTGGGATGGATCCAAATCCGGAGAGGCGATGCGGTTGGACGAGCCCTTGCTGACCAGCTAGCACCCCGCGGTGGTTGGGAGGGAGTCGCAGTCTCGTGTGGCTGTAATATTACACTATGGTAGCTTTTTTGCCGCCTTGGAATATAGCGAAAAGAAGCAGAGTGGGTGGATTCTACGCACCGCGTGGGGGACGCCTAGCATGGGCAGTGGCGGCAAAGGAGATGACGAGAGAGAATTGCCCAGATACCTACCCAGGTTTGGAGGTGGCAAACAGACACCATCCGCAAGGCACCAAAACGCAGGGCCTTCAGCCAATTCGGACGACCCCAAAAGCGCTGCTCACAATAGGATATGGGTGGACTGATCCACGCCGAAGTCTCCATGACTCCGCAGCATGGCTAGCATACCGTCTGTCACGTTCAATTAACCGCCTAGTGAGAGGACAATGGACGATGACCCCCAACAAAAACGACCAATGAGGCCGATAACAATAGCGTAAGCGCATAGAATGAGAAGAGGGGCAACAGGCTGATTCGCCAATTGTCAATGGCTTTTGTTCGACCTGGAACTTACTCCCCGGTTACCAGCGGCTCTGGTTGGACCCTCAGTTCTGTGTTACCCCACGTGATGCACGTCAGTCGTCGAGATAAGGAAAGTCAGATGCGGCTTCGGTTTCATCATGGACTCTCCCGCATATTGCATGCGGGCAGTATCCCCCGCCGAGAGAGCAAAAGCAGGGAAGGAAGGCGCAGGCCAGAGATAGGCGGCGACTCTGGTTGCTGGGCTTTCGGTGGCCAGAGTGGCTGCGATTGTCGGAGATAAAGAACTGGACCCTTTACCCATTGTTATATCAATATTTAGAGCCTCTGTTTCTGCTTATTGGATTGCTCTGCCAGTGTGAGTCTGGTCTACCTGTCTGTCTGTCTGATAGAAGGCCCTGCCCAAATTTCTTTGTACCTACCTTACGTACCTTACCTACAAGGGACCTATCTACACTCTTCTCCAACGTCAGAAACAGATCTCTTCTTCCTCTTGCTGTGACTTGGCTATCGCTGACGGCGTGAGATGGCACCAAGACCGACAATATGTGCGGTCAGGAGACCGCTGCAGCTCCCATCCGGGGCCCTCGGCCTGATGAGATTGTGTACTCTTGCTTCGACACATGGGGCAAGCCGCCACACACTCACGACCACTCTTTCATCCCGCTTCTACAAAGGACATTCACAACCACGGCAGCAGTACATTAGGATGGCGTCCTCGAGCGCAGCAAGAACTATTCACTCTTCTTCAACCAGGCCATCCCCGCCCGCTGCTGCCATGCTCAACCCAGACGCAGAACACGGCGTACTCTCCCCATCACCAGGATATGAGAGTAGTAAGCAGCACGAAGAGGACCCCGAACCCAAGATGACACCACCCAGGCCTAGCCCATTATCCGTCCTGCCCCTGACGGTGGTCCTGCGCTCCCTGGCGACGACGACGATCTCCTCGTCCCCACTCCTCCTCCGCCCTTCCTTGGCCATCATGTCCCACCTGGCCCACACGGCCAACCCCTTGCTCAACCCGGACAGGAACCCGCTGCTGCGCCTCCTCCTGAAGAAGACGTTCTACGCGCAGTTCTGCGCCGGCGAGGACCCGGCCGAGGTGAAGGGCACGATCGCCAGGCTCAAGGGCATCGGCTTCACGGGGGTGATCCTGGGCTACGCGAGGGAGGTGGTCCTGACGCCGTCGCAGACCGAGGGCCTGGCCTCGTGCGGGGAAGGGGAGGTCGCGGAGGAGTGCATCCGGGATGAGGTGGTGCCCTGGGCGGAGGGGACGCTGCAGACCGTGCGGCTGGCCAGCGAGGGGGATTTTGTTGCTCTGAAGTGAGTTTTCTTTTGGCTACAAACCGAAGCCCACCTCCCTCCCCGGCACACGGTCGTGACTGGATCAGAGAACTGATATTCCCATCTTCTTCTCGTGCCAGATTCACCGGCGCAGGCCGCCAGGCCCTCTACAACCTGTCCACCCGCCAGCGGCCGCCGCCGGCGCTCGAGTCCGCCATCGACCGCATCTGCGACCTGGCCGCCGCGAGCGGGGTGCGCCTCCTGTTCGACGCGGAGCAGCAGGCCGTGCAGGCGGGCATCGACGACTGGACGCTCGAGTACATGAGGCGGTACAACCAGGCAGGCGGGCGCGCCGTCGTCTACGGCACCTACCAGGCCTACCTCAAGGCCACGCCCGACGTCCTGGCGGCGCACCTCCGGGCGGCCTCGGCGGGCGGCTTCGCGCTCGGCGTGAAGCTCGTCCGGGGCGCGTACCTGGGCTCGGACCCCAGGTCGCTGATGCATGACTCCAAGGCGGACACGGACGCCGCCTATGACGGCATCGCCGCGGCCGTGCTGAGGAGGACGTGGACGGGCCCCCTGGCGGGGAAGGATAAGGATCCAGCCGCCGCCGCCGGGGGAAAGTCGGTCGAGTTCCCGGCCATGGACATGGTGCTCGCCTCGCACAATGCCGATTCGGTCCGGAAGGGGCGGGAGATCGTCGAGGGCGGCGAGGCGAGGGCCGCCGAGGTCGCGTTTGCGCAGTTGCAGGGCATGGCGGACGAGGTCAGCTGTGAGCTCGTCGCGGCCCGGCCTCAGCAGCAGCGGCAGGCGGCCCCGGTCCGGTCATACAAGTACCTCGTGTGGGGCTCGACCGGGGAGTGCATGAAGTACCTCCTGCGCCGGGCGGAGGAGAACCGTGACGCCGTGCAGCGGACCCGGAGCGGGAGGGACGCTATGGCAGGGGAGGTTGTGAGGAGGGTCAAGGCTCTTTTTGGGCTTGCCTCTTGAGCATTTTCACGTGGGCGGGCGGCTCCATCTGTTTGCTTAGACTGGGCCTCATGTTTTAGTCGTCGCCCTCTTCCCCGGAGATGCGCCCTTGCTTGTTGCTTGGTGTTATGCCCCTGGGCAGGCTATCGAGAACTGCGAGAGAAGACAATGGGGGAAACGAAGGACACAAAGCATGGCCTGATGACTGCATGAATCATGAATCATCGTTGATAAATTCGGTATTTTTTTTAAAGATCTATACGCCATTCATGTCCCGTCCACAGAACCTGACCTGGTATCCTCGAGTGAGGGCTGTCGCTAAACTCCCGAAAATGCGCACTCTATACCTACGCCATTGTCATCATCATCATGATATTGGACATCTTACTTGCCATGAAATGACAAAGCCAGCTCATGCTTTATATCCCGCGCAGTGCCATCGAACCCAGTATCAATATCTCCGACTCCTTCCTAAGAACCCCTTCATCCAAGATGCCAGCGACGGCCGCCGCCCCGTTGAGTTTGTAGTACTTGCGCACCTTCGACCAGCTGGTCAACGAAGCAATGCTATCGTCTGTGAAGGGGCTGGGTGTGCCCTCAACATTGGTGCTTAGGTGGGCCCAGACCGCTTCGGGGGAGGTTGGTTTTGACGACTGTGCTGGAGCAGATGCTACTGGCGTGGTAGCTGTCGGTGACGCCGTCGTGGGGGTCGCGCTTTCGGGGCTGCTGCTGCTGCTGGGGGAGAGCACCTTCACCACTATCACGTCCCTCGTCTCCGGCGAAATGCCGTATCGTCGATAGGCTTCCGTGATCTGCATAGGATGGAGGCAGCAGTTGTCAGCCGAGGACATTTATTTGAGAGGGGTCTGCGCTAAACGGAGGGGCCCACGGACATTATTTGACGGACTGAGGCAGAACACAATCTCGGAATGCACGTTCGGCGTCCGCAACCCGGCTCCGCCGACGAGGGAAGTCAGGGCGCGGAAAGCGCCGGCCAAGACCTGCGTTGTGCTGACAATGGTTGAGGCGTCTATCAGGGCGTACTCGAAGGCTGGGTTGCGCGCCAGCAGCTGGGAGTGCAGGAAGGCGGCATTCTTGACGTCGCGGAAGAGGGCAGCATAGACGGTGTGCGTTGACGGAACGTGCTCCATTGGTATGCAGGCGAGGAGGTGCTGTTGGGGAGCATCTGCTGTTGGCGGACGGGGATCCTGGAGAGGGACTGGTGGTACCCAATCGTGGGGGGAGTTGGCGGACATTATGGTTCGGTCGGACGTGTTATTTTGAGCAATGGGGAGAGAGAGGGTTTCGGATGAATGCTGGAGGAGGATGTGGCCGTTTCTAAATGGGAAAGCCTACGGTAGATGGGTAGGTAGGTAAGGTAGGTAAGGTAGGTAAGGTAGATTGGTACTTGTGATATTGAATGCTTTGCCTTTGTGAAGGATGAAGCTAAATGGATGCGTGTTTTGGCGGGGTACAATGCCAAGGATGACTTACGAGACGATGATGCACGGGCCATAGCTACCGCACAATAGGGGGTTCAGGGGCCAAGCGGCCGGTCATCTTAACCTCCAAAGCGAGGCCGTCTCTCACCACGACGAAGAGGCTATTAGAAGCGTGACAAGATGAGACAGCTTTCGGTGTGAAGGCGAGTAGATCCTACCCATCGATCAATGCTCGCCGTCCCAGTCCGGGGCCATTCAACCCGAGCTCGCCTTCTGTGACCGACTGAGGTGGCAGTAAGTAGGTCCAGATAGACTAGAACAGTAGGCAAAGACCTCATAGAGGAGGAATTTCAGCGTCTCATGTAGGAAGTACGATAATATCATTTAAGTAATTACACCAGGACATGGATAAGGGGTTCCGCTATTGCGTTGAAGTTTAAGGCATCCCGGCAGCCAGGGGGAACAATCCTCTGGCACGCCGGGAGCCACAAACAGTCTAGGGAGGAAATTTGAAAGAACTAAGATTGCCTGCAAGGGGGAAACTTGAAACCACCCAAAAACGAAATATGCAAGTGCAGTGCAGATGGGATCAGGCCAAGACAGGACAGACGCCGTGCCCTCCGTCTTGTCTCCGGATCGAATCAGTTGGTCGGGGAAATGATTCCAATACATTACATGATAAACTCCTCTAGCTCCGTCCTCTTCTCTTATGTTGCCTATAAAGAGGAGTGTAGGAATGACGACCGAAATAAAGCATGCCGTTTCGCCCCTTGAAATTGCCGCTAATGGAGGCTTCTGAGACATATGGAATGCGCCCGTGGTCCGTAGAGTGAGTGAAGTCACAAGAAGAGTGAGGAGATAGGATAGCGGTTAAACGACATAAAACAAAAGATAAACCAACAAGGGAGAGCCACGAAGGAGGCGGAAAAGACTTTGAGAAAAAAGGAGGGAAAAAAAGGGGAGGGGGTGGGGGACTCATCCCCCACCAACAGTCCCCGTCGTGTCGTGGAACATCAACAGCGGCCACTGCTGCCCAGGCGCGATGGCCACACTCGCCATCTCCGCCGCGCTGCCAGTGCCGTCAACCCGCTGCTGGGCCTGCTGGTGCTGCTGAGGCGGCGGGGGAGGGTGTGTCGGCCCCAC
This sequence comes from Pseudohalonectria lignicola, assembly GCA_003049395.1. Lineage (NCBI taxonomy): Eukaryota > Fungi > Ascomycota > Sordariomycetes > Magnaporthales > Ophioceraceae > Pseudohalonectria > Pseudohalonectria lignicola. The sequence continues at coordinate 73,968 of PYSP01000133.1, forward strand.
GGCCCCGGTCCCGGCCCCGCCGAGCGTGAGTAGCGCGTGCGCGCTGTACCGATCCTGATGGTCGGCGATGGCCGAGGTCCAGTCGTGCCAAGTGCTCCCCGTCGACTGGCCTATGGGTGTGCTGCTGTTGGTGGTCGTGGAGGTGCTGTTGTTGATGATGATGTTGTTGCTGTTGTTGTTGTCCGGCCCCGGTTGCGCGGCCGTGGAGGAGCCCTGTGTTGTGGGGGATGTGCCTGTGGCCGGCGCGGCAGCATAAAGTGGGTAGACACTCTCGTTGGGGTCGTAGGAGGTCCCAGGGGTGGAGTTGGTGCCGTTCGTTCCCGCGCTGGCCGGGTCGCCAAAGCCCGCGAGTGCATGGTAGGCTAACGCGGCCGTGTCGTAAAAAGTGTCGTTTCCGTTGCGCTGCTGGTTCGAGGCATCGCTGGGGGTCGAGCCATTGGTCGTCGGTGCGCTTGCCTGCTGCTGTGGGTGTGCTTGTGTCTGTGGCTGTGGCTGTGGTGCTGGGTGTGGTTGTGACTGGGGCGAGGTATGGTGTAGGGACGGCTGCGACTGTGGTTGGAGGCCGGGCAACCTCTCAGCCTCGGGGCTTCCATTAGGCTGCTTCCGGGGCATATCCGCCTCAATCCAAGCGATTGTGTGGTTGATGATCCGGGTGACGTCGTTGCAGAGCCCAGACTGAGACCCCAGCAAGATGCCTATCTCCTCTATTATGCCCTGCCACAGGCTCATCTCCTTCTTGAGCACCACAACCTCCTCGGGCGTGATGCGGTACCTCCGCTCCCAGCTGGCGACCAGCATGCAGAAGACGGCCGCGATGTAGACCGACAGCTGGTACCATGTCGTGTCGAGCGACTTGAGCTTCAGCAGCGCGCAGATGTGCTGCAGCAGCTTGCGCGACGTCTCCTCGCATATCCTCGTGTTGTCCGCCTGGTACTGCGGGTCGGTCGAGGTGCAGGCCGAAGGGTGCCGCAGGCACAGCCGGAACTCGAGCGCGAAGGCCTGCGCATACAGCGCGAACATCTGGTGGTTGTTAGACGACATGCCGCTGTCGGGCTTCAGCTCGTCCGGCAGCTCCTCCTCCCAGAGCCGCAGCTGCTGCTCAAGCCGTTCCACCACCTCGACATGCCTCCTTGGGTCGCGCCGCACACTGTACAGGTTCGTGTACATCTCCATATAGAGGGGCACGATCTTGTACCCGACCAGGCCGACCCTGAAGTCGCACTGCCCTATTCGCGACCTGTCCGTTATCCCCTGCGGCGTCAGGCACTCGTCGGGTATGGCCAGCGGGAACGGCACGTCGAACTCCTCGAGGATCGTGGGCATCGGCCTCCCCAGGCGGCCGTTCAGCGTCACGCCGAGCGACAAGACGCACCACCATACGCGGCTGCGCATCTGCGTCTCCAGGGTGATGATGCCGCTTGCCACTCCTTTAGCCGCCTTGTGAAGGTTCTGCTCCACCGCCTTGACATGCGCGTACTGCACAACGAGGTACGCGCAGCCCGGTTTTGGGAAGCTTCGCATATGGTTCCCCAGCATGGTGAGCGCCTGCACGGCCGTGATAGTCTGGTCCAAGGCAATGTCAAAGAACTTGCCGAGGCACCAGTGGTAATGTGTGTTGGACAGGTTGTTGAGCTGTGTCTGCTTCTCGTGGTCCTCGCGGTTTCGCACGCCGTACTGGAAGTATATTGTTGCGAACACCATGTGGACTGTAACCAGCTCTGATGTTGTCGGCTTGAAGGTAGGGTCGTCGTATATGCGCGTCAACTGTGTGGGGTCAACGGAAGCCCTCGGGGCGTTAGATAGATGGCCTTGTGGCGGAAAGGAGAAATTCTAGGTAGGATGCGCGGAGAATGCTTGGAGAACGCTTGGTTCCTATGCTCACCAGTTGCAAGTATGAGGGCTTGTGGAGGATGGGCATGAAGGGGTACACCATCAAGAAGTACCACTCGGAGTACTCAAAGGCATCGCTTCGGGGCGGCAGCTCTACGCCCGCCGGCGGGGGGTGGATGTTCATTGCCGACTGCAGGAACGCCTGGACCGACTTGTTGTATAAGGGCATGGGCGGGACCGACCCCACCGTTGGGGGGGGATCGTCCATGTCGGGTGCTGCGAAGGAGGTTACGTCGATGGTGGCGCCGAGGATCGAGAGCTGCGTGCCCTTGATCGCACTCAGCAGCGCGTTGTCCGACCCGACGCCCAGGTGCGTGTCGATGGATCTCGACTCCAGGAACGACGAGTTGGCGTACGATGTGTACTGCTGTATTCGTGGTGGTGGCGGCGGCGGCGGCGTTGACTTGGAAGTCCTAACCCACGCGGATCCGACCAAAGACCACTGGTCCTTGTGAGCCGGGTCGTAGACGGGATTGCCCACAGCGTCGAAGGTCACCCCTGGCGGGTAGTTGCCGCCGTATGGGGACCAGTGGAAAGGCTTGACTTCGATGCCTTTGTTTGCAAGGACCTTCTCCAGAGACCGAATGTGATTGAGCATCTCCGTTTTCTCGCGCTCCAGTTCCTGCATGTATCCTCTCCGCTCTGTCCGGCCCGTGACTCGGTCGGTGACGAAGCATTCGAGGTTCTGGTTCGTGCAGTGGGAGCATCCCTGCGGCAGGGCGTCGCATCGTATCTTGCGGACCTGTTGTTTCGCACGGAAGCGCGAGATCATAGATGTGCCAGTACGAGGTTAGCAAATGTCCGCTGTCAAACCCTGTGCCTGCGCGCGCTCGCTCTCACATAGCTTGCTCACCTTGCACCGATCGCACGCCTGACCAGTGCGGGTATACGACTGGAGTTTCGACTTGACAACGCTCGAGAAGTCCTCCGGCTCACGTTCCAGTTTGGGCAGCTTCATCTTGGAACCGGACGGGCTGTCTGATGGGTCGCCTAGTCGCTTGGGAGGCCGGTTTGAAGGCATTCCAGTGGCCGCCAGCGCCCCGTCCCCGGTCGGTGACGGGCACTCGCTGCTGGGTTGTGCTCTCTCTTGTCCGCCTCCCCGCTCGTTTGCTCAACTGGCACACAGCTCGCCTGATTCCCCCACTTGACTTCCTGCTCTTTCGACGCGACCAAGCTTATGGTGTAGCTCGATGATAGCTGTCGCCGCTGTCGCCGCTGTCGTCGTTGTGCCGCATTACCATGACATGCGGCCAAGGGGGAGTGAGTGTGGAGTCGTTGTGGTGCTTGTTTTCGAGGAAGCGGCGTTTGCCGCGGTGGTGGACTTGGTGTCCCTGGATGGATGGAGAAATCCGGTGATCTGATGGTTACGCTGCTTGTCGGCCTGTCGGAACCCAATCTTGCCTCGCATCCAGACTGCCGGGATCAGCCAGAATCCAGACGGCCTGGCCCCGTTTCAGGGGGGAACTCGGGCGCTCACTTTCTCGCCGCCAACGAGAGGCACAGTGCCACGAGTGCTAGCTCGTCAGCGGGACCATTCACCGGAGTTAACCGCACCCAGACGACCTTGAGCTGACCCAGCAGGATCCACAGTGGTTCTCAGCTGAGCTTGGTCCCCAGTCTACACAAGCTTTCCCCAGGTTCCACGATCAGGGAGGTCTCTCATCTACTCGTGCAAGTAGGTACCTCCCTAGACCCAGCCAAGTACGTGCTGATCTTCTTCTTCTGCCCCTCTACGCTGAAGCTTCAAACATTCTTTTTACAAAACAGTTGGGAAAGCATCAAGTTTGAACCGGTGTGGCAGCCATGCGGGCCCATATGACTCTGGTTTTTTTTTTAGATCACCAGATAGCAAGAGGATCTGCCACTATCCTACCCAGTTGGGTTGTTTCCCCGAGGGATTGCAGATGAGAATGGACAGGCGCTGCCAAGGCTGTTAGGCAATAACTGTCAGTGGACTACCTAGTGGAGCAGACTACCGACCTCGACTGTCCGTAGTAATCTCTCTCAAAATCATGCGACGGTCAGTCTAACACAGCGTCTGGTACTTGTAAACGGCGAATTTAGTCTCTATGCATACCAGTTCACCTGCGCCCTTGTTATGCCCATCCACCCAGAAGTTATTCTGCATTTACGACTATAATTCGGCCCCTCAACTACGCCCAGAGCGTGACAGGGCAATAGCTTAGCTGACTTTTTGTACACGTGTAGGAATGTGGCTGTAGCCTACTGAAATAGGCGACGAGAAGTTTCTCATTAGACTTCTACTAGAAGAAAGAGAGAGACTTCACCAGCTTCCTGCAGTGTGACAGTTCGTTGGACCAGACTGCTGGCACATGAAAATTGACCCCACTTGCCCACTACCTAGTCCAGCGGTGGTGCCTGTCCACAATTCAAACTGTCCCGCCACGACCTGCCGTAGGAATTTCCCGGCGGCGTTTCTACGCCAGCGTGCCACTAAGCCTGACTGGAATTAAACTAGCACTGGATGAAAGTCTGGTGGCTTCCCAACATCAGTACCTATTGGTCCAAGCAGGTAGGTAGTCTCGACCAGCGGCTGCTGCGAGCACCTTCCGCTGGCATCTAACGGGGTCAATATAGATCCCGTTATGGTATCTTCTTCATCGACCCTCAACAAATTCAAGCATGTTTTTCGGCCTCCCTTTTGTACTTTGTACTCATAAGGCGCAACAAAATCAGTCGACCACTCACGACCTAACAGAGGCTAGGTTCGACCCAGTCAGGGAAAGAAGGGACAGGACAGGGGGAAAGAAATCATGTCATATCGCAACGGGTTCCCGTACCCGGTAGCTGGTAGAGAGAATATCATATCACCTAGGCCCAATCCAATCCAATATTAATGCGGGAATAACAAAAAATAAAAGAAAAAAATTCTCGTATCGTTCTGTTTGCGCCGGTAATTGGACGACATCCCCTGCCCTAATGGCCCTGGCTCGGCGTTGAATAATATTGGCTCTTGGACCCTGTGACAATGTGGTTTAGTGTACGGAGGGGACGTGACATGGCGCCACCACAAGCGCTGATGGAGGTCAGGAATTCAGAAATCACCATTTGCCCGACCGCCCGACTGTAACGAGCGCGTGCCGACAGCCCGAAAGGGGAAGGGGTGTACGCCAATCTTTTCTAGAAGCCGGACTGAAGAGTCCGGAACAGAGGACAATGAGGACAATTCTCCGAATCGGCCTAACTGAACAGTCCGACTTAGGTAGGGCCGTAGGGGGGCATCCCAATGTGGTATGTCATTCTTTCCTCCCTCGGTCACTCACTCAACAATCGGGGCCGGGGGGTCTCGAGCCAACCCCCACCTCATCACCAACCCCCCCCTTTCACCCCCTCCTCACTCACAACTTGTCCTGCCCGGCGCCCTCCGTGTCCGCGATCCGGAAGACGTACTTCACCGCGCTCGCCTTCCCGTCCCTCAGGTCCGTCAGCGCGCTCTCCACGCCGGCCAGCCCACCCGGCACGACCTGGTGCGGGTGCGGCTTCAGCCAGCCGTCAAGCAGGCCCTTAGCCAGGTACCGGTACGTGACGAAGCCGAAGTCCCTGCCACCGTCGGTGTGCACGTTGCCGACCATGGTGAGGGTCCACTTGACGTGCGCGGGGATCTCCTCCTCGGGCTTCTGCACGGGGAGGACAGTGGTCAGCTTGGCGCCCCCGCCCGTGGACAGGACCCTGACCAGCGTCTGGTAGCTCCCCTTCTCCGAGACGGCGTCGAGCGCGTGCCTCAGCTCCGCGCCCTTGGCCGCCTCCTTCATCCCGGCCACGACCGCGTCCTCGCCGCCCCGGTAGTCGACCACGACGTCGCCCTTGGACGGGTCCAGCAGCGCCGACGCGAAGCCCGTCGACTTGCCCGCCACCACGATCAGCGGGTGGATGTTGCTCCGCACCGCGAGCTGGATCGCGAACGCCCCCACCGAGGTGCCCCCGCCGTAGATGACCAGCGGGCCAGTAAGTTCCGTCGCGGGCGTCCAGGGCTGCGGGAGGCCCAGGGAGCGGTAGAGGCCGATGGCTGAGGTCGCTGCTGCGAGGGGGAGTGTTGCTGCCTCTATTTTAGGGGTGGATTGGGGAGAGTGAGTTTACTAGTCAGAAAAAAAACCCGAAAACAAAAACACGCGTTGCTTCCGCCGGAGGGGGTGGTAGGAAACAACCGCAATGCGGGGACGCGACAGACAAAACGGCGGCGCAGAGGTGCGGGTATAGGGGATGAAGGGAAATCCCAACTCACCTTCAAAGCTCGTGTGCGCCGGGATGTGGAAGGTGGTGTGCTGCCACGCGATGGCGTACTCGGCATAGCTGCCATGGGGTGTGCCCATCTCGTGAAAGGCGCCGACGCGGTCGCCCTTCTTGAACTCGACTACGTTCTTGCCGACCTTCTCCACAACGCCGGCGATGTCGTCGCCCGCGTTGAGGACCACCTTTCGCCACATAGCGTACTTCCAGTCCTTGGGGTTGGAGCCGCTGACGACGACCTTGATAAGCACCTGGTCGTCCTTAGGCGACGGGATAGGTGAGTCGACGATCTCCACCTTAGGTCCTGTTGGACAGTCCCCCTCGCCATTGCTCGTCAGCTTTAGTTGGCCGTGCCCTGTGCCGAGTGGCTGGGCGAGGGAAGCACACCTACCTTCGCTCACGATTGCTTCCTTCATGGTGGGCAACGATTGTCTTTGTCTTTCACACCGTCTATTGAAACTTGATGCGTGCGATTGCTATTCTGTCCGTTGGGTGGAGGCCAAAGGAACGTAACTGCTGTTTCTCTCCGGCTGCTTCTGCCCGAACACACTTAGAGCGACCAGCAGCCCTTTATATACATGAGACAATCCAACCGGGCACGCAACCGTCGCATGGAATGGCATGAATACAGATGAGCTCCTTCGCGACTATATCAGAGCTGGGATGATGTCAGTATGTCTCCGGCGGATCAGTGGAGGGGCCTCTCAGGCGGGGTGGCAGGCACATGGATTGGTCCGGAGAGGTGCCTCGCTCTCTCTGCCGGCCAAAGTCCACAGCGTCACCACCCTGTGACAAATGCTTAAACCTTCCGGACAAGTAGGTGCTGCGAGAGGGGCGACCGCATATTACAAATCCCCTAGTACGACCCGGGTAAACTCTTCTTCCCCATCTCCAGCCGATAATGTCGCCTTTTTACGCTGGTCGGCAAGAAAATCAGGCCGTTTCCACGACATTCCCGCCTTGTTTTAAACCCTCCTTGTGGTTGTCTTTCGGACTTTAGCCTCCCCAGTTAGCAGAGAGCCAGTCTGTTTCCACGATATTCCTGATTAACCCTCCTCTCTTTGTAACTTTACATCGGACTTTAGCGGACATAGATGACTCGCGCCCGTATTGCGCAACGTACCCCATAAAAGTTTCCGAGGATACATCCCTTGACATCCAGGACTCGCCTTCCATTAGTCTAGTCTAACATTGACCTTGTTACATTCATTCCCGACGGTACCTAGGTATGCACACCGTGGGCCTGGCATACATATTTGGGTTTATATTCACTGCTGGACCCCGACTCGCCCCCATCGAGCCGCGCCAGATCAGCGTCGACCTCTGCTCTACCCGTCTGTTCTCATACAGCTGCATTCGTCGGTTGGGTACATGGAGACTTGATTTCACGTGTTGCTATGGCCAGGGACACTAAAGTTTCTGTAGGAGGTAAATGACGGATCGGTTCATTGCAGCAGCTTGGGATATATCTCGCTTATCAGTCGTGCGGTAGAGGGCCTCACAAAACATGGAAAACCCGCTGTCTCCACCCCTCTCTCTATTCTACCAAGATGCGCACACTGAGAAACACACCTCAAGGTCCACCAACAAAATAGGTCGAAGTCAACGAATGTAAAGAAACCGGGTAGAAGGAGCGAGGCTCTCAGGAGCCGAAGGATGAGGACTGGAAACTTGTAATTCATCGGTCCATCTGGCTTCACGACGCCGCCCTCCGCCCCCTCGAAGAAAGGGAAGACACCTTAAACCAGAAGAAACGGCCGGACATGATAAGCCAGAAAGAAGATCAGAGCAGGAGGTGAACAGCAACCACCAGCCCACCTACGTATACCGCCCCTTCGTTCACCCCCTTATCGCTCATTACCCCACTGCTCGGCACCGTGGTGGGCGGGCGGGATGTTGATCCTGTCGTCGTGGAGCTGGCGCGAGTGGAGGACGAACTGCTGCTGGCCCGCGAGGAGGAGGATGAGCTGCTGCTGGCCCGCGAAGAGGAGGATGAAGAGCCGGCCGAAGTTACTCGCGATGTTGTGGTTGTGGTGGTTGTCCGTGTGGTTGTTGTTGTCCGCGTCGTGGTGGTTGTGGTGGACGACGTTCGAGTTGTCGACGCTGTGCGAGTGGTCGACGCAGTCGGGATCGTGGTCGTGCGGGTCGTGGTCGCGGTACGTGTAGTCGAGGCCGTCGGGACGGTTGTAGTGCGCGTCGTCGTCGTCGTACGAGTTGACGTGCGAGTCGAATCCGTGAGGCGGGTGGAAGTCGTAGTCCGAGTCGATGTCAGCGATGTTGTCCTAGTAGAGGTCTGGGTCGTGGTCCGGGTAGATGTGGTTGTCCGCGTCGAGGTCAAGGAGGTGGTTCTGGTCGATGTCAAGGATGTGGTGCGCGTTGATGTCAGCGATGTGGTGCGAGTAGACGTTGCCGTCCTCGTTGAAGTGACAGAGGCCGTGCGGGTGGATGTGCTCGTGCGGATGCTTGTAGCTGATGTCGTTCTGGTCGTCGACAAGGTCCGGGTGGAGGTGGCCGTCACCGAAGTCGACCGAGTCGTGGTGGTCGTGCGGGTGCTGGTTGAGGATGTGGTGCGCGTAGAGGTTGTCGTCCTGGTGCTGGTTGCAGATGTTGTTCGAGTACTGGTTAGGGAAACCGAGATCGTACGGGAGGTTGATAACGTCCTTGTCGTAGAGCAGACCCCGCCTCCCGTGGTAACCGTGACAGTCCGGGTGACCGTGATCGGCCCCGGCGGTGGCGGCTTCGGAGGAGACCCGCAGCCCTTGTTGGTGCAGACATCGCCCGGGTTGCAGTACCAGTTTGTACAGCACACAGCCCCGTGTGGAATGCACCCAGTGCCGCAACGCACGTAGCCATCCTTGCAGTGTCCAGAACCTTGGCAGGATTTATTAAGTGTGCAGCATGTGTTCCCTGAAGTGCAGTACTCTTTGGAGGAGCAGAACGCATTGTTCCCCTTGCGACAGCACGTCTCCTGGGCCGGGATGCAGCTGTTGTCGCACACCTGCTGCCCAGAGGCGCACTTCACCGTCTCGGCGCTCTGGCGACGGATGAGCTTTGAGCCCAGCGCTCCATCCGAGACGGACAACAGTTCGTCGTCAGAGACAGCTCCGAGGCCGAGACCAGGGAGTGTTGCTTCGTCACCGTCCTCGCTGGTCTCATCTTGATCTCCTTCCAGCTCCTCAGCATCTGGGTTGATCGGCTGGATGGTGACGGGAGAGGTACCTTCTGGCTCTGTAAGTTCGGCTGCAGGGGGCACGAGTTCGTCAGACTCAGCTCTGCCCAGTACGGGATCAGCGACCTCGGCTACGTCAGCCACATCCTGGGCGTAACTCCGGGGTGAAAGAGAAAAGAGCAGAAGCGGGACCAGTGCTTTATTGAACAACATGATGAGCCCAAGTCAAGGAGGTGGTCTGTCCCGAGTATAAGGGGGAGTATATGAGATGAAGTGAACTGCTGATCCCGGCAGACTGATGAATGGAACCCCCAGTGAGATTCTTTGAAACAGATCTCCAGGTTTGGGTGAGAATGAAACATACTCCCCGAAGATTGAGAAACAGAAGCGAGGGAGGATCTCTCTTATACGGCTGACGACCAACAGCCCAGCCAACTGTGTCGCAGTGAAGTCCGAAGAAGAGATCAGGTGGAGCAACAATGCAACAACGTCGTGTCGACAGCCCCATCGTCAGATTCTGGAAGACTCGGACTGTGATATCTTTCCATGCATTGATGCTTGTCTGCCAAGGACCATTCATTAGACCCGAGATGCCGTGCTGCAATGTCGCTGAGGCCATCACCAAGCTTTTGGCTGGTGGACAAGACGGTAAACGGCAGCGCATTATGGTTGCGATCCAGCGGCGACATGAAGATATATATGATACCGAGGCTGGCAGCTTGGACATTTAGATATCTACTAGTTTTCGCATTGTTAGAGGATAGCCTGGGAGTGTTGTAACCTTTTTTTAAACACCTCACGATTAGATCTCACAGTTTTGGGGAGGTATCGTGAAGTGGTTAGTCTTTGCAATGCCCCCAATTTGAGTAGAGTCCAGGACTGTGGTCGAAACTGTAATTGTGTACTTGGTCAACCTGGGGCTTTCCATTATGGAAGGTTAGCAAATTGGAGGGAGATAAGTGCGGAGTGTAACCCGGGAAAATGACGAAAAGCGAGGTGAGATCGGGCCAAACACCGTGAAGGACACCGGTCGCACCAAGGACGGAAGTATCGAAGCAGAAAATGGGGAGCCCCAGAAATGGGTATGTGCGTGTACCTTTCATTGAGGTTCTGCATGCTAGCACTCGCCGTACTCCCAGGCAGAGAAATGAAAGCTGAGCAGTCGCCCGGCAGAATTATGAGGGGAGGCCATCGGCAGTTGTCGAAGGGTGAAGGAAGACATAGGCCGATGAGATACGAAGAGCCTACACCCTGAGGCTAGATTACTAATTAATTGTAACCTACGATCGATAGGATAACCCAGGAACTGGGAAAGATAACTCATGACTTTTAGCTGCACGCAATCACTCGGTTTCTGGCATGATTTTGTATTTTTCAGCTGCTGCATTAAGAGTTTGCGCGGTTCCTGGGTTGTACACTCTAACAGACGCAGGCTTAGAAGTTATGCCGCTCCTGCGTCTGCAAGCAGGGCGATCATTCTGCCGTCTGCCTGATGCAGGACTCACTTCGGGGAAAATTCATGCGAGCCACATGGTTGCATACATGGTCAAATTATTTCGTGAGGCTGAGGTGCGAAAGGACGGAACCATGCTAAGTAGGTGAGTCTCAATATCCAGGTCTCCCTGGATACTAGACTGGACCGGGACTGGAGTCGATTCTCGGTAGAGCCTCCATGTATGAACGAGGCGGCAATTTCACCGTTCTCGGATGCGGGCACGCGTAAGTCCCCCTAGAAAGTTGTAGTTGCGTACAACTGGCTGGCATTGTGCTGCGTGCAAGCTTCATCTGTAGGTAATCAAGATGAGATGGCCACTTTCACTACACGACTTGTTTGCCACCCACCTACTCCATCTTGAGGACAATATTATTACCCAATTTCGAGCACGCTATATGGGACTTTGGAAAATCATAAGAGTAGAGACGAAAACCAAGAGAATTAATCATAAAAACATCAAGCATTAGAAACGTGCCCTTCGAGCTCTCTCTGTACCCAACCCCACAGAATATCAGCAGCCTTCTCATCTCTCGAGATCTGCGACCCTTTCCCCGTGACACCGACAGGGTGATAGAACTCCCCGGACCTGATAGCAGTAGGGCCCGCAGTGGCAGCCCAGAGTGGGCCCAACGCGCCCTTCTCAACGGTGGTTCCCATCATCACGAAAGTGGCCCTCATGGCCAATCTGTAGAATGGGTTCATCCCCTCAGTGAACCCGCCCGATAGCCCAGTGTTCACCACGCCCGGGTGGACGCTCGCCACGGTGAGGTTGGGGTTTTTGCGGGCCAGGGCGGCAGCGTAGTGTACTGTTGCAACCTTGGAGAGACCGTACCGTCCGAAGGCGCCGGTGGTCGTGGACAGGTCCGATGTCTTGGTTGATGCAAGGAGGTTGGAATACGAGGTGAGGGGGTCCTTCTTGGAGACGGGGGCCTGGCCTTCTAGCTCTGAGGCGACAAAGACGACGCGTGGGGAAGGGGACATGTTGAGGGAGGGGAGCAGCAGCTGTGTGAACAGGGCTGGACCAAGGAGGTTTGTACCCATGTGAATCTCATGGCCCTGTATGGTCCGCCCCGGGGCGTAGTGCATGACACCCGCGTTATTAATCAGAATATCCAGCCTGGGGGACTCGGAGCGGAACGCAGATACCGCGGCCTTGATGGAAGCAAAGGATGAGAGGTCGAGTGGGAGGTGGGTTATCGGAACTGATGAAGTCGAGGCTGGGAGCTCCTTCCGGAGGAGTGAGATGGCGGCATCCGCCTTGGAAGGGGAGCGAGTGGCAAGGTAGATGTGAGACGGACTGTGCTGGGCTAGTTGCCGGACTGTTTCGAGCCCCAGACCGGAATTTCCTCCTGTCACAATGATAGTCTTGTTCGCGAGGGCACCAATGTCCTTCATGGGGTTGAAGGAAATGGGGTTGGCTGGCATTTTGTGAAGTTTGGCTCGCTCTTGACGACCCGAGATAATATGTATAAACACAACCGAGAGACAGTTGAACAGTTGATCGGATGGCTTATGAGAAAATACAGCTCGAACAAATGGTGATTCGTTAGATATTACCTGTCTTCTGTCTCTTGGTGCTGTGGTTGTTTTTCCATCTGTTGGATACGCCCAAGTCATGGCGAGGGGATGCGCTGTGATAAATACTTGAAGCCTTGGATGCACGGCTTGGTTGATTAAAAACCCCCACGCACACGCGTATAGAATCACCGATTGCGGGAGGATGAACGCTGACTTTTTCTGCCGGTCGGCCAGATCTACTTACCGACTGACTTCGCCTTTTGTGACGACGGCGACTTTTCTGAAGCTAGACTAGGTCTTAGAGAGAGGAAATTGTGTGTCCGTAATGAATGGGAGGAAGATTGTACGCGTACGTGCTGCCGATGGATGAGAACCCTTGTTTATGTAGCTATTCCCTGCAGTGATCACTGATCAGCTGAAAACGGTCGGGGAGACCGGTTCAATTTCACCCCGTGGAAGTCGCCGACAACCTTTGAACCGGCGACACACGGCAAAGACAGTGGAATTGTAGCCGGGGAAAGATATGTGAAAAGTGTCCGTATCTCGGTCCAGTATTTTAATCTCGTTTCAGCTTCTGGGATTCACCAGCGGGCTACACATAAATGTAGGTCCCTAAATATTCATTGGGATGATTCATTCACTCCACTGCCTGCCACTGTTGACTGTGGCTGCCTCATTGCCGCCTCAGTGGAATGAAGTTGAGACGCCTCACGGAATGATGCATGCCTCCGGTGGTTCCAGCGGGTCAATCGAAACGACAACACGCTAATAGGCGAAGAGTTACTGCAAACAATGGCGCGATTTGTACGCAGTACCTAGCACAGGTAAGTAGCTCAATGTGTCCCCTGGCGGGAGACCTGGCCAACTACCTTATCCAGAACAGTTGGCTGGCTGTTGGCCAATGCCAAACACGTGAGTACGCCGCCGCAATTACACATCTCGGGATTCCGATTCGTGACGGCACAGCCCTACCCTTTCACTGCTTCAACCTCCTGCCCAATCTTCTTAAACTGCCTCCGCCACCTGCCAACCCTGGTCCTCTCCGGGTCGCGATACGGATCCCAATTGAGCTTCTCCACGTCGGCGAGCAGGTCCTCGCCCAGCGTCAGTGTTCCCGACGCGATCGGCTGCTGCCCGCCGCCGGTGGTGGTCACCACGTCCCCGACCAGCCCGCCGGCCCCTTCGTCGGCCGCCCTAGGGTCCGCCCACACCCTGACGGCGAACTCCCCGCCCGGCCGGAAGAAGAAGGACGGCGAGGCGGCGAGGTCCGCGTTCTTCCCCGCGAAGGGCTGCATCGCGGCCTCGTGCACGCCGTCGAGGGAGAGGATGGCGCCCTTCTCCAGAATGTCGCGGGGGATCGAGGAGGAGCCGTCTTTGAGTGTGAGCGTGACGTTGCCCGCCGAGAGGGCGATGCTGGGGCACTTCACCAGGAGGTGGTCGATGTGGTGCTCCTCCGGGGTCCCGTACAGGTAGAAAGGCATGAAGCCCGCCGGGTAGGTCGCGTCGTGGGAGGCGGAGCCGAGGTGGCGGTTCTTCAGTACGGAGGATATCTTGATGGTGATATTGGATTGGATGATGCCGCTGGATAGAAGGAGCAGAGAGGGATGGTTAGTACGAACTCCGGCCACTGGCGGGGATTTGGGCATCGGCATTATGGGTGGAAGGCACTGACTTCGACTTTGTGGCTAGGTTCCCGACGAAGCGTTTTCCTCCACCCTGGAGCAGATCCTGCAGAATCAGTTTCTCCGCCGTCTTGATCACGATCTCGTCCTCCGCGTACCCCTTGATCTCCCGATACGCCCTGGTCCCCTTGTCGTCCAGCTGCACGGCGAGGATGACCTGCCTCCGGTGCCTCGCGACGTGGAACATGGGGCGGTATGAGAGGAAGACCTGCCCCTCTCCGGAGCCGCGCACCCAGAAGCTGTGGTGGTCCGGCGACTCGTCATTGCGCGCCTGCGAGACCTTCACCTCCGCCTCGACCACCTCCCGGAACACGGCGCCAAGCCTGTTGATGAAGTCGTGCTCGGTGGCGAAGGGGCTCATGACGACGTTGCGGAGGACGAGGAGCCCCGTGTTTGGGGAGTGCTCCAGGCCGAGCCGCGCCTTGAAGGTCTCGGCGCACTCGCCGTACAGCTCCGGGGAGAAGACGGTCGAGGTGAGGAACAGGCCGATCTTGGTCGGGTCGTCGTCCGGATCGTCAACCGAGAGGTGCCTCAGGGCGCGCTTCATGAAGTAGTTGGCCTCCTCGACGTCCCTGTTCAGGCAGCCGTCCGTGTGCCGGAAGTTGAGTGCGAAGGCGTTGATGTTGAGGTCCGAGCCCAGGGCACGCAGAAGCGTCATCGTTCTGTCGGCGGCCGGCCTGTTCCGGTCTGCCGCGGCGATCTGGGCATTCGACTTGCTGAGAACCTCGTCCCTGATGCGCTTCTTCTCGGCCTCGACTGCATTCGTGTCGCCAACTGCCAGCTCTGACGGGAGCATGTTGAGCGGTACGCAGACGAAGCTGTCCTGAGGCGTGCTCATGGCAGCCCAGAGGGCGGAGAGCTGACCAGCAAAAACATGGGGGTCAGTACGGCGAAGAAAAGACACAACCTATGATGTTAACTAAAAAAGGGGCCAGACACTCACCCTCGATGAGGTGAAGCAGGTCTCGGCAAGAAGTGCACCGTGACCTTCCTGGTCTAGTCCTATGCACTGATGCGAGAGCCAGGTTGCCACCGGCGCCGCGCCGGGTTTGCTTTAGACACCAATTGTCAGCAAAGGACCAAAAGCCCCGGGCCAAAGGAGCTTCTGCTGGGGACACGGTCAGCCCATTGATGCAGTGTACAGTACTCACCTTCCCTCGACGCCAAAGATTCCAATGCTCTCCAGAGATCCACCAGAGAGGTAGTCCGCCGTCCACGTAACAAGGAGACGCATGCGTTTGTCCCGGTACGCCAAGGCGCCAGCTGGGTAGGGGCAGTACCCGGACTTGTGAGGATCAGCGGTGATGGAGTCGCAGTAGCGGAGGGCGTACAGATCCTCCTGCGTCTCGAGCTTGAGACTCAGGTCCGGGACAAACCCTTCCACGCCGGCCCCACGACCGGCCATGGAGGAAGGGGTGAGAACCTCGCCATCCGGAGTGAAGATTGGTTCGGCACTGGAAGACCCGCGGGGGAGCATGCTCGGGTAGTACCCGCCCCAAGCCGCGTCCGCGTGCACGAGGAAGGAGAGGCCGCGTCCCTGGAACCGCTGCCGCAGGGCGAGGATCTCGCTGAGCCGGTCTACCGCCCCCTCCTCTGTGGTGCCGATCACTGCTACGACGGCGTAGACCGCCTGCTTGTTCTCCAGGCAGAACTCCAACGCAGCCTCGAGCTTCTTGAGATCAGCGCGGGCGTGCTTGTCTAGCTCGATCTTGACCATGTTATCGGAGCCCATGCCGAGGATGGCTTGAGGAGGGGGATTGGAATAATGTGTCAGCCGGGAAGAAGCACTGACGTATCCTCGGAATTCTCAGGCGCTGAGTGCTTACCTGCGCCTTTGACCCACGAGTAGTGGCACGTTGCAGGAACCATATACTGGACCGGCTTCTTGATGTCGAAGTGTTGCTCCAGTACAGCCTTGCCGGTCGACTGAATGCTGTACTTCTTCATCACCTCGTCAAGGTAGGCCGGCGTGATGCCGTACTGGGAATGGAGAAACCCCGGGATGTCCAGGATCGTCTTGGACCTCAGGTTCAGGAGCTCCCAGCAGTCGAGATCTCTGAACCGCTTCGTCTTCCCCTGACACGTCTTGACGCTGAATCCTTCTGGCACAAACTGGAGCCCGCCGTCGGTGTCGCACATGGCCTTGTGGAGGGCTAGGGGATAGAACTTCTGGTTGCGAGCTGCGTGTGGGAGACTCATCAGCGGTGAGTGAATCTGCCTCTCTGATTCCATCATGAACCCACCGGGAAGCAGAAATGTCGGCACTCACCAACCCATATTGACTCAATGTTGGCAACGGTTCCACCCGAGGTGATGTGGCCCCAGCCAACTGGCTCGCCTGTCTTGTCCGGGTTCGTGTTGTAACCGAAGAGCTCACACAGCTGCTCTCCGACCTCGATCTCGGCCACTGTGCTGAGAGGGCTGGCCTCAAGGGCGATGTTATTGGGATTGTAGATCATGGTCATGAAGTATCCAAGAAGAGAGGGCATAGTGAGGTCGGTGCACATGTGGGCCTGGTAGCGAGGCGACCAGAACGGGATCGAGTGCTTGCCCAGCATTCTGGCTGTTTGTTTTACAGCCTTGGCCACCCTGGCCGTCCGCCGCTTGAACTCTGGAGACTCTCGGATCTCTTCAGAGATGAAAGGCTTTTCTACTTGGTCGCCGGCATTCTGCTCCCACACGAGATTGTCAGTATCCTACCACAAGCGGATGAGCGAGCATCAAGTGCGTGGGGGGATAGATAGTATGAACTCACGCCCTCTTTGAAGTAGTCCAGCCGTGTGTTCTCGAGCTCTTTCAGAATTGTTTCGATGTTGTCTCTGAAGTGATCCAGATTCTCTGCCCGTGGGCCAATGAAGTATGAGCTGATGGCCTGGTGACTGATGTCTCCTTTGCCAGCCCTCTTTGAAGAGGAAGTAGAATTCCGGAGACCCGCCATAATCGTGCCGTCGTCTGGACTTGACGGGCTGATCCTGAAAGAAGGAAGCATTGTGGAACGGCCTCACGAAGGATGAACAGGATAATGTTGGTAGGAAGCTTGAGCCAGGGAGACTGTGGGCTTTTGGGACCATTATATAATTCCATCCATGAAGCCTGCTGCATTAGTATTATTACCTGAATTACTAATATTAGGGACATGCGACTGGCTTCTGCAGTTCATCTCGCTGAATTTTCGACATAATTATCTCGCCCTAGATGAGTGCCTACAGTAGTCTCCGATCACCGAGACACTCGGATATCATGTGGCGTCCCTGAATCGGATCTGTGATGGGACTCACTCGAGGAAACCCCTCCCACATCTCCTCCCTGGGCTCATTATGCCGAATGATGATAGGACCAAGTGTCGACAGATGTACAAACTGTCTCAAAGCCATTTCAGCCAGGGAGTGGCCAATGTTTGCTAAAAATCATACGAGTTGCTGTGAAATGGAGCAGAGTAAGGTTGTACAATGTCCTTCATGGCTGGCTGAGAGTTTGGCTGGTGTTTTCGTGATCCTGCAGCAGTTGCATCGAGGGAAGTTAACGAGAGAGAGTTCTGTACTCGGGCCCGGTGCTGCGACAAGATACGGCATAATTACAAACAAATCTGTACTAATTGCAGTTGTGGACTGGAGCTTCACATTTTGTCAAAGTGGTCCCAAAGGGGGTCCAAATTTGGGCGGAACACCGTGACTTACGACGTAAATAATTAATTACCACAAGGAACTGTGCATCCCCAGATCTACTTGTCCCGTATGAAACCCTGTCTTTGTCGGGCCGCTGTGACACACCTACGCGACACTGTCCGGGGAGATCATGGTGTACAACTTTTAGGGCAATGTCAGAGGACAAAACTAGGTCGGTGGGACCGACGAGCAAAAGTGCAGTCACTGCCTATCCGTCATTCTTCCGGGTTCGGGGTTTGTCAGCTGCCACGACACCTCGTCGGATCAACTAAAAATTCGCCAGACATGAGCAATATTCCCAAGATCAATCTCGTGTATATGCCTCGTAAAAATCAGCATAGAACCTCTTCCCGACTTCCTTATGACTCCTGATCTTGGTCCGCAGCTGGCTCTCCCCCCAGGTATCACACTTCCCATCCAAAAACGCAGAGTCGATTTTTCTCTCACCCCCAAACTCCCCACCATATTTGTCACGATCAATACTGGTCACACTGCTACCACTAACAGTACCACCCAACCACCCCTCCAAGTCCGTGGTGAAGTGATCTCTCAGCGCCCCGAGCGCCTCCTCTTTGGTCAGGGTCCCCGTCACGCCCTGGAAGAAGGGGACGCTGTACCTCTCGACATGCGGGTCGGAGAGCACGACCTGGTGCGTCGTCGCCTTGCAGATGCCGTGCGTGACCACCTCGAAGGCCTGCCCGATGTTGACCACGAAGGTGCCCGGGATGGGTGGCACGTCGACCCACTGGCCGTGCTTGTTGAGGGCTTGGAGTCCCCCGATCGGCGGCGGTGAAGCCTGCAGGAGGAAGGTCCACCAGCCCGAGGAGTCCTTGTGTGGCCCGACCCCCTGCGTTCGGAGGAGAGGGGACGGGGAGGATGGGGATGACGGGGGAGAAACGGGGAGGGCGGGGTAGTGCACCAGTTTGAGGCGATGCTGGCGCGAGAGGAAGGGGAGGAAGGTTTGGGCGGGGAGACAAAGGGCTTCCGCTACGAGAAGAAGGAAGCGCTCGCCTAGCTGGGTGAGGTGGTATATGTAGCTTTCTATTATCGGACGAAGTTTCGGGTGTAAAGAGGGCCACTGTATTGTATAGGCGGGTGAAACATAATCAGCATTAATGGGTTGACCCCAGAGTGGCTAGACCTCGAAGGGCGGCTCCCCTGTGGTCTTGCCCAAATGTGGATGGGGAATCATCACCAGCCGGACTCGTAAGGCCTCGGTTAGGATCATGGGAAGCAAAATAGCGCGTAAATACCTGATTGGGACCGGCCAACCTCTCGTACAGCGGCCTCTCAGGGGTCCACCGATTGCGCAACTCCGTCGCGAACTCGATCTGCTCCCTGTGGTCCGCCTTCCCCGCGGTTGTCTCAGACCCTGTGCTGCTGTAACCAAGGAAGTGCGGGGACCGCTCGAGCGCAATTTCGGCCTTGGACTCCGCCGAGAGGGCGGGGAGTATGGGTAAGGCAACATGAGTTATGCCGTTGATGACGCTCTCCGGCACTCCGTGGTTCCGAACGTAGAGGAATCCGACCTCTGTCAGGGCGTGCCGCAACTGCTGGAGGAGCTTCGGCTTCCCCTCGGCTGTTTCTGCCAAGGACAGGTCGAGCTGTGGTATGGATGTGAAATGGTGCGCTGAGGCCATTCTGGATAGATGTGCGTATATGTTGCTCAAGGAAGATGGGTGTTCCTTTTGGATCCTTGAGAAGCTTGTGTTGACGTCTAGAAAAATAACCAAGCTTTAAGTTTCGATCTGCTCTTAGAATGACGTTTTGGGCAGAGTGGAGACCGGACCGTTGACGCAATTGCCAGAGTCGAAGTCGTGCGGGGTGTTAACCTCGTGATTTCGGAGCGTGCGGCTTACAAGACAGAGTAAGATATATATACAGGACACTCTTCTCCATACCAGCTGGATAGAATTCTCTCAAGGTAGGTCTTAACCCTATTCGGGCACGTCAACTGGCGAAATTGCTTTGTGACACCTCTACCTCAATGGCTCAGTCAGTTCCAGACTTCTGGTGACCCTCTCAATCTGCAGTATAAACATTGCGTCCTATGATACTCTCACTCTGCTTGGAGAGTCTCCACATATCCCTCAAGCGCAGGTCCCCGTGACCGTCTCCGTCGCCAACGCGGCCCACTCCGCGTACTTGGGGCTCAAGGCCTCGGCGAACTCGGCCGAGAACATGGCAAAGCCGTTGTCGTGGAAGCCAAACTCCAGGGCACCGGGGCAGGCCGAATTCTGGATCCCCATCGAGGACTGTGCGAACCCGAAGATGGCAAAGCCGTCCACGGCGGCAGTGTCGATTGACTCGCGATAATCCTCCTCGCCCCATGAAAAGCAGTCCTGGCACCGGTAGATGAGCTCGAAGTTTGTCGCGTTCACGGACGATCGGATCTGCGTGATCGTGGAGTTTCCCCTGTAGACGTCTGGCATATGGAATCCGGTGGCGTAGCGGAAGGATGTCAGGACCTCATTCTCGTGTGGCCATGCCATCAGGAGGAGATCCTCGACCATGTGGCCTGCGTGTGCGAACCCGCACCAGCCCGTTTGTTCTGGGCTGATGGTTTGGCATTGCTGTGGTTCATAGCTAAGTTGATTTGCTCGTTGTTTCTTCCATTCGAGGAGGCGGCTTCTTTCCGGGATAGCACTTACCAATAGTCCGATGTACTCAGTGGCGTTCTTCTCTAGGGCGTCTCCTGGCAGGGCCATGCCGAAAGTGAACGCCCCTTTTCCATCTTCATGCGCTCGTGAAGACCATGTCAAGAAGTCGATTCCTGTCACTGCGTCTGTGTATGTACCGGGGTTTACCTCCTCATACTGAGCGAGACCGCGGGACACGACTGCCAAGGGCTGTCAGCATGCAGCAATGAAAATGGCAGAAGAGGAGGGACAAGTCTCCGAGGACTCACAAAGGGCTGTCGCAGCAGCGATTGTTGATAGGCAATGTCTAGAACGCATTTTGGCTCGCCAAGGACGCAAAGGTAGTCTGCGTGCGGGAGGGGAGGAAATCGCTGGTTGGAGGGGTGACGGCAGGGTGAATTCGAGGATGTGGCTCGTCGGGTGAACGTGCTGTCTCTGAGCAGGGACACTGGCAGATTCGGCCTCATGATTTCAATCCTTTATATCAGCCTTTGTAGTAACGGGATTCTGATTGGGACACTGGCTTCAGACCTGGCTGTGACAGGGGGTGCTGGCTGGTGACGACCAATTTGGATAAATGCGGCACGCGCCACTGGTACCGAATTCATCCCTGGCAGGCGCAGCCATGAGTAGCAACGTATATATTGCGTCGTCAATATTTGCGCGATTCTGGGCTCGGATACCATGTGAGCGCGTTTTCGGGGTTCTTTGTTACGGGGCTCGCCATGCCGGTTCATGCCTTTGGGTCGCTCCCCGTACGGCGTATCCTCCCGGATCGTCCTCCAACGCGCTTGGCTATTACGATAGCCGAAGTGCGGTCGGAGAGCCTCATTCCGGTTGGCATGTACGCTGCTCTGATTGCCAACAGATGTTGAGCCGCCCAAGCCTCTGACTCCTTATCCAACCGTGTTACCAACTCCGAACGAACAACAATTCTTTGTTATTAACCTGATGAGCATTTTGATTATAACCCAAGGGATCGCCGCCGAGCTAACCGTGCTGCACGTCACTCACAGTCAAAAGATGCTCACATAATTACCACAATGAAGAGGCACCTGGTTGGGCGTGCACCAGAGGTTAGCGACAATGTCACGGTTCCCCCCCCCCCAAAAAAAAAAAAAAAAAGTAATAAATAAATAAGTAAAAAAGTTGTTGGTCTATGATACCAGCTGCGGGTGAGGCTTAACAGTTCCATGTTATTCTTCTGCGATGAAAGAAGGCATCGCCAACGTAGACTTAGGACGACCAACGGCTCTCAAGACAAAGGCACACGATGTCAAAATGCATGTACTCACCATCAACGTGATCAAGGGGATGGCTGTGAACCGATCTACATAGAAGATATAAATACAGTCCTGATTAGGGATCGAAAACTCGGCTGATACATGATCACCGCGTCCTCCAACGAAAGATACTAATTAGTAGAACCGCGACGATCAAAAAAGACCCAAGAAGATCACCAAAGATCACACTAGACAGAACGAGAAACCAGGTGAGATCTGGTCAGAGAATTACTACGCCGGGGTTAAGACACCGAGACTACGCCACAACCAAACTATGAGCATGTATACAGCTTCAGGCTACTTCCCCTCTACCCAGGCTGATCCCCTTGACAATGAGCAACCGGGTGATGCATACCACAGCCCTCGAGACTATGAAGACTGTCTCATCGTCGGGCTCTCTACGCCAAGGGCCGGTGAATACGCCAGGGGAAATAGTTTGTTCTCAGGACCCTCGCCCGTATTCGACCTCATGTCTTCCGATGACCTGGGCGAAGGGGACGGTGGAGGCGAGTGATGCTGGAGAGGATTGCTCCACCCCCGCCACGAATGCGGAGCTCGGTGCCATGTACGGCAGCTTCATGGCGCGCACTGGGTTTGACTTTAATTAATGGCGGTACACGCCTCACGCTGCCTCAGGCCCCAACACCAGCAGTCACCTCAGAATCAACTGCTCCTCCGACATCAGCTCTCGAGCAACATATGTTCACAATATCGGTCCGCGAATGCGACGGAGATTCTAGCCACGGGGCCAACTACGTCCGAGTTCTCCAACCGACTTCCATTCGGTCTCCGAGCATCATTGAGACACGCCTTCGCCTGGAGAAGAAGAGCTCCTCAACGGTGGCAGCCAATACGGCGAAGCCCAAAACGTCGAGGAAGCCACGTCGCCCTTGATGTCGACCATCGAATAGGACCATGAGAATAATACCGCCAATCTACGAGGCATACAGCTAGACGCCAGATCCGATAGGTCATACTCGCGAGAATTATCTGTCCCGTCACAGGAGAGAGTACACAACCATGTACGTGAATGGCGCGCACATGAGGAGTGGCAAGAAGAAGTTGCGGCTACTATCGAGAGGAACTCTAGAGTCGGTTACGAGCCCTAGGTCGGGCAGCTATAGCAGTTTCTGATCGGCCTGCTCCAATCCCCGCGGGAGTCTCCAGGAACGCCCGTGACCTTCAATTTCAACTTCTACGCCGACAAGATCGAGATCAAGAATGCCACCTCTGAAAATCAAGGTTTCACCCTTGGCTCAACTCCTGCCTCCAAGACCGCAGTCCAGCAGTCCCCGAAAATGTTCCAGAACGGCTCTACTCCCAGCATCGGCACCAATGCGCGGCGGGCCGGCGAGGGAAGGAAGCGTAAAAGAGTGTCGGAGAAGAAGGACTAGATTGTGGAAGTGGAATGCCCCTTGCAGGCCGCAACGTCCATGAGGTACACTCGGCTGTGCAAAATTCTATAGGGGATGGTTCTGCGCGGATGGGCGGGCTTTCGTCGGAAGGGAACAACGCCCCGAATCACCTGAGATGTACCGGATGGGGTTGTGAGGGCGGTTCTGAGCCACACTCGCTAGCTGTCACGGGCGAGTTTAGTATCAGCAATAGAGGTACGTACGTACCTTCCTATCTAGGTAAAGGTAGAACTGGATATGAACAGAATCATGTGAAGATAGAAGAGCTCGATTGGGTCGAGAAAAGTAACCTAATCACACCTAGTGAGTAGACGGTTTGGGGTTTATATAGTTGGTAATTATTATCTTGAAAAATAATCTGGCAAGGAGACCCCAAACGCTGATTAACTTCCCACTTTCGTCGCGAGTGGCGCACATGGCACAGCCTTACGGTCCTAAGGAAATAGTTATAATGCTTTCAAATGAGCAAAGGTGTAACTTTCGACATGATTTGGCTGACGACCGCAACCTCGTCTCTTCTTTACATCCTGGCTCTTTACCTGGACCTTGATGCGCTGGCAAAACAAGCCTGCCGTCGAAGCCGTGAGAACAGACAACCTTCGTCGAGACACCAAGATAACAGGCCTGCTCCGGGTCGCACTTGATACAGAGAGGAGCGCCGTTATCAACCACAATGTGGTAGACCCCCAGAAGCTCTGTAGTATATGTACTTTCCTTTAGCTCTTGACTTGGTAAGGAAGGATACACTCTTCCATGTTACAATCACGTGTGTCACGGCTGACGGCAGAGTGAAAGCGCTGTAAAGTGAAAATGTGTATCAAAAGTTTACAAAACGAAAGTGAAGTGACTATCTCTCCATCAGCAAGTTCGGAGGTAAACGTCAAACACTTGTGAACATTACAAGTAGATTGCTCACCAACTGTCAGAACCGAAATTAGGTTAAGGATATTTTACTCTTACATTCCTATTACTACTTCCAATGATAAGGCCTCTGGAATCTCGTGCCTGACGAGTTGTCTCCAGTGACATACTGGTGCTTCTGTGTGGATCTAGGTAAATCACGTAGGTTCTCATATGGCCTATTTTTAACTAGCTATCACCAACGGGCAAGCATGGAGGCCAAGTCGGATGCGTAGCAGGCAACTTCTGCACTGCCGTGAAGAGTCCTGATTTGGCCAAGTCTGAACCGCAGGTGGTCAATGGGGGGGTTGG
>PYSP01000134.1:3396-98056 GCA_003049395.1 Pseudohalonectria lignicola
CCCCCCTACTCCCCGCTTGGTTTTTTATGTCTTCGACCTGGAAAACAGAATGAAGAAGAAAATCTTGAAACCTGAATGAGTCACTAACAACAGCCTGATCTCTGCAGATTCTCGACTTTGGTGCTGTCCGAGACGGCAAGCCTCGCGAGGAACTAGGCAAGCGGATCGTGCTCAACTCTCCTGAGGTTCAGCGACTTATTGCGGAAGCAGCCACCTGATCAGCCGCGGAATGCCTGCGAACACGGGGTAATCACAACCCTTTCCCCTCTGTCTCCGCCAATGTTCATATACCCAAAATCGGCAAAACCAGCAGTCTATTGCACAACAAATTCTACATGTGGGGATCGGTCGGGTAGGGTGGAGCGGGAGTCTGGTCTAATATGTCGGCCTGGGTTCATGCTTAACTTGCTTCTTTCTTTATTCTTTTCTCCCTTACGTTTCGGATTCCTCCTTCCCAACATCTCGTATTGCGACAACTCGACCAGTTTGGACCCTGGGGGTTTCCCATTTCTCAGTTCCTATCGTACCTGTTTGCTTTACAGTTTTCCTTATCTCATTCACATATCATATGCTCGAGGGTCGGAGTGGCGTCAGGGGCACATTGGGAATCATAAGGGAAACGTTGGCGTCTGTTTTCTACTAATTCTTTACGTACACCAACAACATCTTTGATATGACCGGAGTTTCTCAGCACCTGGGGGAATTGACGACGGGGTGACGAGGGGCGGGCGGTAGTGACATGGTGAAGCATATGCTAATATAGGCGCTGTTTGTTTATACTTGATGGTCAATGAGATGATATAACAACGGTTCGGGCCCTACTCTGCAACATGGTATTCCTGATTATTCGATGCTGCAGGCTGCCCCGGTTTAGGACCTTTTTCGTGATATGGCTTGACGGCGCGGTAGTTCATCTAGGATATTTGCTAGTGAGAACCGACAAATTGTACAGTTGTAGCCGCACCCCGTCGCTGGGTCTGCGATAATTGAAGCTGGCCCTGCTTTTGAAGCCCGGCCCTTCCATGTAAGGTTTCTGGCCTAGGACAAAAAGTGTTGCTGCTGTACTCTTAGGTCATGACACCTCGCTAATTGCATAAGAAGGTGGGACGTAGATGGGGCCTGGAATCCTGGCGCCTCTAGATCCAATAATCTAATTGATTACGGATTACAGAGATATGACAGGTTGACAGATCCGGTACCGTTAGCTGGGAGTTGGAAGTCTATAAAAAAGTACGGCACAAAGAGGATTCAACGACCCCCTTGATCAGCGACGACAGCAATTGTGTACCGGATTGTGCTTCTGATTGACTGAGTTTGACTGAGGGTTGAGAGCCGCCTACTGAGGCTGAAGTGGGTGCTGTTGGCTTCTGCGGATCCGCTATTTACATACCTCTCTTCATACTGCGATACGACGTCATACAAATCACGGAACGCGCTCCCGTCGCTCCAACTTTAGGGAGCGATGCTTTGGAACGTTGTCAAAGCCGCCCGCAGACGGTGACTCTTAGCGATGACACCGAGGAGAAGGTCCCCGGGCCGTCCGGGCAGCGATGATACCGGGCCTCTAGCCTCCATTGCGCGGTTCTGGCATGTGAGTTGAGGGCATGACGGATGGTCATTCTTTTTTGGATGTGCCCCTCGGGACGGGAGGAATATGTTTTGGTGACTGACAGTTTGCGTGTAGAGATCCTATGCGCCCGACTATGTCGGCTTTGCGGCGCTCCTGACGGCGTATATCTGTGTAAGTCTTTGTTGTTGGCGGCTCGATGGGGAGATGGACGGAAATGGAACGGTTCCGTGTTCACCACCTTTGGAGACAATGCTAACGGGGGCGGTTCGGTCCGGTCCGCTGGCTGGCTGGGACATAGATCGCCTTCTTCGCTGAGCCGTTCCATCGCATGTTCTGGACGAATGACCTTCGGATTATGTTCCCACACGCCGAGGTTGAGCGGGTTCCTGTCTGTGAGTTTCCTTTCCCTCCCTTGGGTCTTGCCCGTCATCTTCGGAGCAGGCACGCGATAAACTCCGTTCCAATAGTTCTCCAGGCTTTCTTTTCAAAAATTCGAGTTAGTGACTGACCTTTTACCCCATGCATTCTTCTGTACCATACAGCAATGAACATCGTCTACGCCGCGGTTGTGCCCCTCGCCGTCGTGATCCTCACAAACACAATAGCCGGCGCCTCGACGCACAAGCACCACGTCTCCGTCCTGGGGCTGGCCATCGCCATCGTCCTCACGACCACCCTGACGGACCTAGTCAAGAACGCGGTGGGGAGGCCCAGGCCGGACCTGATCGCCCGCTGCAAGCCTGCGCCGGGGACGGCATCCAACACCCTCGTCACATTCGACGTATGCACCGAAAAGGACCACCACGTCCTCCACGACGGCTGGCGGTCCTTCCCCTCGGGCCACTCCAGCTTCTCCTTCTCCGGGCTGGGATACACGGCGCTGTTCCTGGCCGGCCAGCTGCGGGTGTTTGTGCTGCGTCATACCGCCGCTGCCACCAACTCATTCCACTATAATACCTCCTCTCGTGTGGCGGCGGCAGCAGCGGCGGGACCAGCAGCAGCAGGAACATCAACGGCAGACGGCGCCGCCGACACGAGCCTCCACGCCGGGCTGGAACGGACAGTCCACGCCCACGGGGGCCACGACCTGGGCCGGGCCCTCGTCTGCCTGTCCCCGCTGCTGGGCGCGACCATGATCGCCATCAGCCGGTGCCAGGACTACCGGCACGACGTGTACGACGTCTGCACGGGCGCGCTGCTGGGCTGGGTGGTCGCCCACTGGAGCTACCGGCGCTACTGGCCGCGCCTGGCTAGCCCCAGGTGCTCGGAGCCCTACCCGAGCCCGGCCTCTGCCGCGGATGGAGGAGGGGTGCATGGGTCTGGACGCTACGGCCGTCTCAGGGACGTCGAGGAAGGCGGGAGAAATGTAGGCTATGAACTGCACGATCTGAATGTGTGATTTTTTTGTTTTTGTTTTTGTTTGTGTGCATGTGCACATGCGTTGTTCGACATCTGCTGACTTGGCCACAGGTGGATTGACGAATGTGCCCACTCCCCGGGTAGAACTTAGACTCGTGTTGTCCCCCCTTTCGTCTCTTTGCTATTTGGTAGACTAGAGCGGAAGTGTTGTGGTGACGCATGGGGTGGATCACTCCGTATAAGCGCTTGTGATCAGGTAACGCGATTTTGCATAGCATGGAAGGTTCGGGAAAGCTACGGCGGGACTCATTCATACACAGATACCAGCGAAGCATGAGTTTTGAAGGAACGTTCGGGTTCCCATCTATTAGTACATTTACCAAAGGCATATCTAGGTAGCCATAAGCAGGGGCACATCTAGTGAGGGTATATCTTGGGATAAGATATACGATCCTTTTCTTTGCTCCCTCCTCATCTCTCCCTCTAGGTATCTTGTCCCCCATATGCACCCTTTTCTGTCTTGTCACCCTGTCACGCTGTCATTCTCCGCCTATGCATAGCTCTGGGAGGCTTAACAGGGCAGAGAAGCGCATGACTGTGACAATTTGACAACGATGGTGCTCATCCCTGTCTCATCTCACTACTTATCCTCCGCATTCTCATCCTTGGCAAGATCATGCTCCTTGAGGAGCGAAGTAATCTCGTCGGCGCTCCATAGCCGGTGGTAGATCTTGCCCTCTTTGGTCTGACCGACCGTGGCAAACTCAACTGTACAAAGGTGCGGCGTTGGGTCAGCAGGGAAACAATGTGGTAGCGGAACAGGCAGGGTGTTTTAACTTGAGGGCAAGGCGGAACGCGGGGAGGGAGAACGCACTCTTCTCACTGCTCAGCTTCGTCGAGTCCATCGTCTTGCTCAGCACCTTGACCGCCATGCCACACGCCTCCTTCAAGGAACAATCCTCCTTATAGTCCTGCTTGAGCAGGCTCTGGGCACTGGCATTGTTGGCTCCCACGCTGGTCGCCTTCCAGCCGCCGTAGTTGCCCGACGGGTTGCTGAGGTATAGCTGGAACTGGCGCTGCGGGTCCCAGCCGGCGTAAATGAAGGAAACGCCGAAAGGCCTCAGACCACCGTGCTGCGTGTATCCCTGCTTCAAGTCACATAACCGTCTCACCAGTTGCTCGCACGGGATGTCCTCGTTGTATGTGAGGAGATACCGCTGCGCTGCCTGTCGGGCGTAGTTGATGAGGATGTTGGCATCGGCCGTCATGCCTGCCACGGCACAGATCATGTTGCTGTAAAAAATGAGGGCAGGGTCAGCTTCTCCTTTTGGCTTCTTGCCTTGACCATCACCTTCACCGGACAGGCAAACTAAACATACTCATTCAGGATATAGAGTTTCTCCGCCGATGTGTCCTGCTCCAGAAGCTTCGAGGTGACCTTGCGCTCCGCCGCCAGTACTATGCCGTCCTTGGCCAGGATCCCGATCGCTGTGCCGGCATGCGAGATGGCCTCCAGCGCGTACTCCACCTGGTAGAGACGGCCTTCTGGCGAGAAGATGGTCGTCTGCCTCTGATGTTAATTACTGGCTCCTCGAAGGGTGGTTATTTGGAACCTCTGGGTGATCTAGAGGCCGTAGCCGGCGGAGCCAAGCTTACCCGTGAATCGTATCTACGAGACATTGTGTACGGAAGATTGGTCTGAAGAGTCCAATTAAGCGGAACAAAGGCGTTCGGACTTGCGGATAGGTTTGTATTGGTACGGAATGTCGGAGTTGACGGATCGCTGGAGGCTTCGCTGCTTGGATTTTGCTTTCTGGTCTGGCAGCTGTCAAGGCTACGAGCGCACAGCTAATGTGTCGTTGCTGAGAGCTCTAGGCAATCGATGCACGCGTTAGCTGCATGGATGCCTTAGCTGAGCTTCTCTTGGTGGCGCAAGATTCAGGCATCAACCGGAATCTTTCCCCGCCAAAGAGCGGATACTGTAACGTGATTATGTAATCTCATCACACCTGGCTCGTGACCTGAGAGGCAGTGGAGAACCTTTCTTGCCGTAGGATAGGGACAGGTTATCGGGAGAGTTTGAGTGGCCCACCCACCTTCCATCCTCACCTCGATCTAAATCTCTCTCCCGCCACACTCCCACACCACCTACTTCCACTCCCAACCCCAACCAGGAAAATTGCACAACAGGCGGATAAATCTCGCCTCCCCGCGAATGAGGACGTGATCAGACGAATTGCTTCGCGTCGCCTACATGCTGCGACTATAAAATTGCACTCTTCCACTTCATTCTGGGTTTCCAATTGTGGAGTTCAAGCTGCGACAAGCTTGTCGGCGCGCCAAAGCTACCTCGCGGAGCACTTTTCTAGCTTTGACGCAGCTGCCCGCCCGCTCTATTCTTTTCCCAGCCACCCGTCTGGCAGCCATCACGACACCCCCTTCATCCAGGACAAAGACCAATAACCTCTCCCCCTTCACCTCCAACTCTTCAATTCGTCACGTCCCCGGGCACTTTTAATAGCTTCGCTTGACTCGCATGCGCATGCGCATGCGCATGCCCATAGCCAGGAAGGATTGTGGAGAGAAGTCCAGATTCGTCACATTATCGCGCATCCGTTTTGGATGTTGTTACTTGGGAGGCACGGCACGGCACGTCTTGGAGAGTCTGTTCTAGCCTCCTCTCACACTCTCGCGTCACCGCCAGTTCGTTAGATTACATGCTCTTTGAACCGTAAATCTGCATGTTTGTGTGAAGCCTAGCCGTCTACGGACCAGGTGTGTCGTGCAGCAGACCCAGGAGAGGGAACCCGTAAAGAGGCACCCTTCTATCCAATCCACCTACGCGTCCCAATCAATCCAGCCAAATCAACGAACTCAACCCCAACCAAATACACCCTACACCACCCAGTTGGCAGTGTCGACTGAAATATTTATCGCATATCCCGGTGGGAGCGAGCACCATGGCAGGTAAGCCACCACTAACGACTCGATCCGCGCCGAAGTCCATTAGGCTGTGCCTAGAGGCGGCCTTTGTCACTCTTCCCTGCCCCTTGACTATCCTTTCACTCCCCCTTTCATTCCCACTTGACCTCCCCACTCTTCGAACACCAAGAGAAAGGCAATATACAAGGACACGGCTGACAGCTCTACCTTCGTCACCTGGCGCGCGCAGACGCCGAACCCCGCCGATCAGTGCGAAGCACAAAAGGCCAGCACAAGGCCCTCGACCAGCTCGACCAGCCGATCGAGACGAAGAAGCGCGGGCGCAAGAAGAAGGAGAAGGAGCCTGAGGCCGAGATCATCCGCTGCATCTGCGGCGCGACAGACCAAGGCGATGACCCCAACGAGCCGTGGGTCGCTTGCGACGAGTGCACCGCCTGGCAGCACAATGTCTGCATGGGCCAGAGTATCTACGAGGAAGATTTAACTAGTGATTACTTCTGCGAGATATGTAAGCCCGAGAACCATAAGCCGTTGTTGGACGCCATCTCCCGCGGCGAGATGCCCTGGATCGCCTGGCGAAAGACCTACGAGGACGATAAAGAGAGAGAGAAGTCCAAAAAGGGCAAGAAAGGGGGCAAGAAGGCCAAGGGGAAGCGCGCGAGCGACCTAGCCAAAGAAAAAGAGGAAGAGAAGGAGAGAGAGAGGGAGAAAGAGGAAGAGAAGGGGAGAGAGAGGGAGAAAGAGGAAGAGAAGGAGAGAGAGAGAGAGAAAGAGGAGGAACAGGAACAGGGAAAGGAAGAGGAGAAGAAGGAGGAAAAGAAGGAGGAGAAGAAAGACAAAAAAGAAAAGAAAAAGGACAAGGGCAAAGAAGCACTCCAAAATGAGGATGCCGTGGCTCCTGCTGGCCGACATCAAACCCCTGCCGCGAAAGTCAAAGCTTCGCCTGTGTCTGCCGCGCCACCAGCGGCAACCATACCAGCAGCTGAGGCGAAGAAGGACACACCAGTCGGCAAGACCGGTAGCGTTGCCGGCACCAAGAGAAAGGCCCAGGTTTCTGAAGACAAGGAGCACAAGGTAAGGTCTTGACCTTCACGTACAACACCTCCCCTCTAACCCCTGCCTGTTTCGTGTATGAGAATGATGACGAGGAGGGGAGGATGAGGAAGAAAATAGAGGATGGAAAATGCTGATACTAACAATCGCCTACCCTCCCAGGGAGCTCATAAGTTACGCAAGGTTTCCGAGACACATGCAGTGCCGGTTCCCTCTTCAACGTCCCCACCTATTCCAGTCTCCCCTGCTGCTCCTGCTACTCCTGCTGCCTCTGCTCCGACTCCGGCTCCTGCTCCGGCTTCTGCTCCGGCTTCGGTTTCGGCTCAGGCTGCTCCTGCTCCTGCTCCTGCCCCAGAGCCTGCCCCTGTTCAGGTGCAATATGAACCCCCGAAGGACCTCCCCGCTTCCATCCCGGAGCTGCTTGACTCCCGACAAGGCCCCGCCAAGGCTCTGAAAAAGGGCATTGTCGCGGCGCTGGGGTTCCTTGAGAAGAAAGGCAGGTTCACGCCGACAGATGGAATCTCGGCGTCGCAGCGCGCCGAGACGTACGCCATCCAGATCGAAAGGGCGGTCCAGGACTCGCACGCCAACCCTAAGGAGTTTGGCGCGCAAGTCAAGACCCTCGCATTCAACCTCAAAAACAATCCTGAGCTTGTGATGCGCCTCCTCGAGAAGACGCTGTCGCCGCCGATGCTGGCTGTCATGACCACAGACGAGCTGGCCTCGAAGGAGCTGCAACGCGAGACGGCCGAGATGAAGGCCCGAGCCGAGAAGCAGAGCATCCTAGTCACGGAGGAGGGGCCGCGGATGAGGAAGACACACAAGGGCGAGGAGATAGTGGAGGAAGAGCCGTCGTCTGTCATGGACGAGGGACCATCCGTGTCCCGTCGCATGCGGGACAAGTCTGGATCTGGGCATCCGCCTCTCGCCCTCGGGGATGCCTCTCTACCTGAGCAGCCCGACGTCGGTGATTCCATGGAGGTGGAGCTTCCAGCTGATCTCGATTATCGCCAACCACCCGGTCGGTCGCCGACGGAAGGCAGAGAGGGTCTGCGGATCGAACCGCCGCAGCACTCGCCGTCCAAGACCGACTTCGACATAAAGAAGGTGTTCTCCGCCGTCAAACACTCACCTACCGCCCAACCTCTGCGCCGGCTGTCGCACCCCCACCATCACTACCAGCCTCCCGCCAAGGGACCGGGTGTCGACCCCGAGGTAGACAGGCTGTTGCAGGAGGACGGCAACGAGTCCCCACCTTATAGCCCCACGGAGGAGTCGGACCCGGACGTCATCTGGCGAGGCAACCTGGAGCTGCCCAACGTGGCTACCCTTCAAGTGGCATCCAAGTTCATGGGCGGCGGCAACCTGAAGGCGACATACGGACTTCCGTGGAGCGAGCTGTTCCCCAAGCGCCTCTCTGTCAAGGGACGGATTGACCAGCAGCAGGCGACGACCTACCTCTGCGGGCTGCGGTGGAGACCCATGTTCGATATCGTGGTCACAGGCCTCACGGCGGGGAACGAGGCTTCCAGGCCCCAGTTTCAGCGGGTGGTAGACTACTTCCTCACCAGGAAGAAGTACGGCGTGCTGAACGAGCAGGGGGTGAAGAATGTTAAGGACACTTACATCATTCCCCTGCCCGTCGGCGGCGAGCAGCCCGAGATCATGATGAACCTGACGGACAATTTCATCCCTCAGGCCCGAACGGAACCCATGCTGCTTGTCGTCTTCGTCTATCTCAACGAACAGAGCGAATTGGACAAGCTCAAGGGTGTCAGGGAAGGCAGCGGCGCCCCGACACAGATGCAGACACCAGTCCCGGCGCGGACCTCCTCCATGTCGGCGCCTGTCTTCTCGCCAAACACGCCGCAGGGCGCATTTTCCCCAACGTTTCCCCCGCCTCAGAGCAATGGCCGAGGACAAGGGCCGGCCGGTTTCCAGCCTCAGGCGAGTGCGCATACCCCAGACCTCAATCACCACCATCACAACAACAGCCCGTTGGTGGCCGCGAACGTTGCAGCCCGGGAGAGGATGCATCAGCAGGCGACCGAGACTGCTAGACTCATTCTGGGGCCTCTGTTTGACAGCCCTACCGCGCAGTGGCTCATGCCCAACGTCGACAAGATGGACATCAAGGAGTGGGAAGTGATCAAGCGGTTGTATGAGCAGCACCCTCTCGCTCGGGACGACCTGCAGGTTCTGTCGGAGCTGTTGAAGGCCGAGGATCGTACCGTCGACCCCAGGTCCCAGGCGGGGGCAGGTGCAGGTGCAGGTGCAGGTGCAAGCCCGAACAGCATGCAGCAGGCTGTGGCGGCACAACAGCATCATCATGCGCCTCCGAACTGGCAAGCGCAGCAGCCACAACCGCCGTATCCTCTGCATCCTCAGCAGCTGCACCACCAGCAGCCGTTGCAGCAACCGATGCCTCAACCGCCTCCCCAACAACAACCACACCCCCAACAGCAGCCACTTCCAGCTGCCCCCCAGGGCCAGCCTCCGAACCGCGCCGGACCCGTGTCCCAGACCCCGATCCCAATTCCCCACATTCCTCACACACCGCAGGCCAAGCCGCCTGTGGCTACCAGGCTGCCCCAACAGGCGGGCGGAGCAGCGGGAGCAGGAGGGGCTCCCCATCAGCCCCTTTCTCCTCTCGCTGTAACATCTTCGGCACCTGTCTCTGCTGGGGCACCGCAGGCAGCGAAGCCGTGATCTCGGAGGCTTTTCCCCTCTGCCTTTTCTTGGTCATTTTTCTTTATTTTCTACAATATAATAGTAGATACCGTTCTCCCACCTTCGTTCAATTGTTGACTGAGAAACCGTGGTTTGAGAGGTTTCAAGGCACCATGATTCTATCCTTATCCCCCTTTCTCCCCACCTTACAAATTTCCTTTTTCGTTTGACCTTCTTGCAATT
The DNA here is from genome assembly GCA_003049395.1 of Pseudohalonectria lignicola. NCBI lineage: Eukaryota > Fungi > Ascomycota > Sordariomycetes > Magnaporthales > Ophioceraceae > Pseudohalonectria > Pseudohalonectria lignicola. The sequence goes on from PYSP01000134.1 coordinate 13,235, forward strand.
CTTCCTGATCTTTTTAAGAGCCGTTCGCCCTTGCGCTCGCTCGTAGCCTAAAGTGCTCACTTTCAGCTCCAAAATCGGGTTATGATTTGTTTTTTCTGATCCTTTCCATTTCCATTTCCATTTTCATCTTTCTCTTCTATGCTGACTGCACTTTGGACTCTACAGCGCATACTATGCCATGTTTAGGAGAGAGACCATAGTTTATACCTTCTTCCTTCTTCGCCCCTTATTTTCTTCCGACACTCTATTTCTCTTTCTATCGGTAGTCCTGCAGGGAATGGGCGGAAATTTTGGGCTGTGCTCGTACACATCACCTTCGGCGGGACTTCTCCGTACATATAGGTATCAGTTGGGCCGAGTCAGGGCCTATAGGGGACGAAGTTATTTCATAACGTGTTTTACGGTGTCTTCTCGGTACGCCCTTAGGTATTGGGCCATGTCTGGATTTGGAGGATCAATGGATGTATTTAGGGCATTCCATGCAGTGAATGAATTCGCGAGACTGTTGTTTATCACAGGTTTAAATTGTCTGCTCGTACACTACAAAGCCCGACTTGCCAGGTCATTTGTTCATCATGCCACCACCGCATCCGGGAGGAAAAGCGGCAGAAGACGTAACCGAATCTCAACTAACTGGGCCCTCCGGGGATCCTAGTCGTCACCACTCGAGGTTTAACACAATACATTGATCCCCACCAATTGCATGCGACCAATGGCCGGCTCTAACAGCGCGTGACGGCGCTTGCTTAACCAAGGCTGTGCTAACTGTGCTGGCTGTGCTGGGTTTGTGTGCTGGTTTTCTGGGTTTAGCGAGGAAGTCGTGAGTCGTGAATGGTGAGTGAGGTTGTGGGGGGTGTCGACTCACAGCGAACCGAGTGAGGGGTGGCCCGAAAAATATGGAACATTGAAAGACCCACCAACAACTGCAGCCAGTCTTCTAACATATCGCGAGTCGCTCACCCAGATCATGATCACTTGTCTGCCTTCTTGCGTTGCAATTCAATTCAATTTCTACGAGTCTTCACGCTCAACAGTCCCGGCAGATCAGTTCATTTTGCTGTAGAGCTTGATCTCAGTTGCCTGCCTACCTTCCCATACCTGGCAGTCTGCCTACCTACCACGTTCAGAGCTCCAGCCCCTTCTGTCACTGACGTCACTTGTCTCCCTGCTGTACAACAGCCCCCAAAGGTACGTTAGCCCCGCCACGCATCATGGCCTGAGTCCGGCAGCATCTAGGTAGCCATCACAATCGCTGCATTCATCATCTTCCAGCTAATGTCTCATAAATCAGGCAAAGGAGAAGCCGCGAAATAAAAAGAGAAACAAAGCAAGCGAAAATAATCAAGACAGAAAAATGGCTTGCTCCTCCTCTCGCGGCTCCTTCGTCAACTCGAACGGCCCAGGCAGTGCGGCGGCCTCGACCATCTCGAGCATCGTCAAGCCGGCCGAGGCGACGGGCGGCAAGACTAAGTGCTTCGAATGCGACGGCTACCAGTGCTGCTGCATCCCCATCCCGTGCACTATCATGTAGAGCCGGCTTTGTTCTCTGGCCGAGGGGGTGTTTGGGCTATGAGTGAGGGCATAGCTAGGATGGGAATGCATTCCATTCCATGTCACCTAGGATCTGTGGACCAAGGAGCAATGGATGGGTGAGGATGGATGAGGGTGGATGGGAGTTGCCCCTTTTTGTCAATCTTTATCATTGATCGTTTAGTTCACCCCTAACAGGCGTTCGTATCTCTCTTTAACCTACACTACAACCACAACCTCTACACAACATCAGTTACCCGCGAAGGTGGCCGTCTACTCCCCAAACAGTAGAGCAAGGATCAAACATGCTCGGACCGCATGCAATCTCTCCTCACTCGATAACCATATGCCACGTTTTCCGGGAGAAAGTCTTCCTGTCCTGATAATCAAGAGGCCCCGTCTCCAAGAGATGCCGTGAATCATGTCTTTTCCAAAACCCGCCCCCAATCGTCGCAGCCCTTCCCAAACAGGGCATCCATGACATCCCGATCGTCGGGGCCCTATCCAAACGCAGCATCCATGGCAGCCCACTCGTCGGGACCCTAACCAGACGCGATAACCATGGCATCCCAATCATCCGAATCCTAGCCAAACGCGGCATCCATGGCATCCCAGACACCCCTCTCCCGGCCCAGCGCCGCCCTTGCCCTGCGCCTCTCGGCACTGACCCCGCCGCCGCCACCGGCCAAGCTACCGCCGCCGCCGCCGCCGCCGAAGAGCGCCTCGTCGCCGGGCACCTCGATGCTGCCCAGGCCCTCGAGCACGCGCTTCGCCTTGTCCGTGACGGCCCTCAGGGCGGCCGTCTCGGCGCGGGTGCGGTCGAGGTGCTCCTGCATCAGGGCGATGAGCTGCTCGCGCGTCTGGTGAGGGCGGTACTCGTTGATGGCGTGCTCCATGTTCATGAAGAGCGCGTTGACGTCCTGCAGCTTCTCCTCGCCGTGCTCGGGCCTGGTCGACATGACGCCCACCAGCTCGAGGAAGTTGAGGAGGAGCGACTTGGCAAGCCGCTTCAGCACCAGGGCGCGGTCCGCGTGCGCGCGCTTGTCCTTGCTCGACGGGTGGTCGGCCGCTGGCGGGGCCGGGATCAGGCGTGGTATGTCCTGCTCCTCCAGGGAAGGGAGCTCGTCTTTGAGCTGGACGCGGGGGGGGCGCAGGAAAGAGAACCTTTTGTGTCAGCGAGGGGTCATCTTTTGTAGTCTGACTGGACTGAGGCTCTGGCTGTGACCCACTGTGTACAGGTCGCCGAAGCACCTCCATCTGCCGTCAGCAGGTTCTGCGGGCGGCTGGAGGTTGATGAGGTCTGGTGGCAGCTCAGGCAGGCGGACGGGTGCCTCCGTGCCTGTGGCTTCCAAGTACTCCCTTCGAAGCTGCGCCATCCGCTCCCTCCGCTCCGGTGTGAACTCCCTCCAGAATAAAGGGGGTCCCGGAAAGGTCGTGTGGGTTGTCTGCTCATCTTCGGCCATTTCTGTCGCTTGGCTAAATGCTTCTTTTGCTGATGATCGATCGTTTGGAGGCTCGAAACCAGCAGATTTGGCGGGGTTGACGATGGAGTGGAGACTGAAGACGGCATGTACTATGAATTGATGATGTCTGTGTAAGGCCAGCACCACGAGTTGTGCTTCTTAAGACGCATTACCTAGGATTCGTCGTCAGAGAACTCGCAAACGAGGTAGCGATATTAAATTGGAACCAGGCTAGAATTCTGGAATATGCTTTGTAGGTATTCTCGGAACGCATTGTTGCATAGTATCGCGGGAACGCCCAAAGCTTCGCCATGGTGGCTGAAGCTTCCCCTGTCAGATGTGGCTCAAATCCTCGCCCGTGGCGTAGTTTTCACCGCTACACACTGCACCGCGTCTAGGCCGTACTAGGTAGGCTACTTCGTCACATCGTATATGATTCCATCCGCATCAGTACCGTGACGAGCGGCTACGACACCGCCTAAGTTTGAGCTCAGGCCATTCATTGATGGTGTGAACCTTGGTCAATTGACACTCTAATCGGCCGAACTACGATACAACGTCCGATCGACTTGTTTCCCGCGCTGCTCTACCCCGCAATCCTGGCAATCCTCTCCCTACATGTCTGCCCGCCCAGGTGCATCCATCAAGTTGTTGCTTAGGTACCTACCTGATATAGGTGCCGATCTTCCAGTGCTACCTCTCCAGCCTAGGTAGCATCCTGAATCGAACGGGCACTCGCCACGGGCACTCGCACATAATTAACTTTGGAGCAATGGCCGACGTCCGTTCGCTCCTCCGCCAGCAGCGGGCTGCCCGGCGCATAGAGCACCCACAGGCGGCCTACTCCGACGCCGGGAAGCTGCTCTGCCTAGCCTGCCACGAGCCAATCAAGGCCGAGTCCCTCTGGGACGCCCACATCGGAAGCTCTGGTCACCGCCAGAAGGCAGCAAGGCAGCAACAACGGCAGCAACAACAACAACAACAACAACAATCACAACTACAGTCACAACTACAACAACAACACCCACGACCGGAGTCTTCCTCCGTCGCAACAACCACCGAAGACCCAGGCCAGCCATCACACAAGAGGAAACATGTGCTCGAAGACGAAGACGAGGACATGGAGGACGCGGAGGCGGCCGAGGACGCCGTGCGCAAGAAACGCAGCAGGCCCGACATGTCGACGGCTCGGGCGGACTCGGACGTGGCGATGCGCTCCCCCTCAGTCTCAGTCAGCACGCCAACGAGCGGCAGCAGGAGGGAAGGCGGGGCTAGCGACGACAGGAGGACGCCCCAGTCCCAGCCAGCCCTGACGCCGCCCCTGACGCGTCGCGCCTCGGGCACCCCCGTCCAGGGCGTCGAGATACAGATCCCCTCGAGGCCAGCGACGCCCAACCCGCCGCCGCGGGACGGCGGCGGCGCATCGACTACTACGACCCCGCGTCCCGGCACCCCGGCTGGGCTCGGCATCGGCTTCGGCATAAGGCACTCGCCCCTGATACCGCAGGATGCGACCGCCGCCGCACCGGTCAAGCCCGCTGCTGCTACTACCGCCACCTTCGCCACCGAACCACCCGCGGCTAGAACGCCGCTGCCGACAGCAGCGACGACGACAATAGAATCCCAGACGGGCACGTCCACCCTCGACGTCGACGAGGCCGAGTGGGCGGCCTTCGAGGCGGAGGTTGTGAACGCGCCCCCGGCCAAGGCCGCCAACGGCCTGGGCATCGCCATCGGCATCAACCCGCTCGACGGCGACTCGGACCTGGTTATCAGCGCGGCCCCCATGACGGCCGAGCAGCTGGCGGCGGCGGCGGGGGCCGGCGAGGAGGAGCGGGTCAAGAGGCGAGCGCTGGCGGACGTGCAGCTCGAGGACGAGCGGGAGGAGGCTACGCGGGCTATGGAGGCTGAGTTTGACGAGATGGAGGAGCTCGAGGCGCGCGTGAGGAGGCTGAAGGAGAGGAGGGAGGCGCTGCGGCGGCAGGGTAGTGGCCTGCCAGCTGGCGGTGCTGGTGTTGATATTGATGTTGACGTTGGCGGTGTTGGTGCTGCAGCGAGTGTTGTTGGCGCTGGGAGTGGCAAGTCAACTTTCGCTGTGACTGGAGTCGACGTGGGGAAGGAGAATATGAAGGCCGAAGAAGGTGATGGTGGCGGCGGAGCTAGTGCGCCCAATGCTGAAGATGAGGATGACGAGGACGAGGATGATGACGATTGGGACAACTTTCGTTTCAGGAGGTAGAGGACAAAGGTCCGATAGTAGTGTGTATACAATGCTGTAAGATATCGTCAAAGAACACAATAAGATAGAAGCAGGAACAAGACTCTATGGCTCGGGGCGAAAACTCGTCGTCCAGGCGTCCCTGCTGCATCACGCGTCAGGGAAAGAGGCAAGACGACAAGCAGGCCAAAAAAAACCATGGGAGAATCTTTAGGTTGTTTGTATGGCCATCAATCACGTAGAACTGCTGCTTACAATCAAGGCGGCCGGCCGGCGGATTAATAGGAGCAAAAGCAGAGAAAGGAACCAAAACGCCAGCGAGCGCAGATCCCAAGCCATTATCGTGTGCTAGGTATGCTAGGTTACAGTGATTTACATATCAGACAGACGACCTTGAAAAAGGAGGGTTCACCCGAATAAAAGAAGAAAGAACAAGGATAAAAAAGAAGCGTGACGATGAGCCTGTCCCGCCAGTGAGTTCTGTGGCATGGTGACCCGTAAGAGGAAGCCCACACATCATCAACCATCCTCTTCCCCTCACCTCTCCCGCCTCTCACCCCTATGCTGCCCACCGCCGCCGCCGCCGCCGAAATCGCCGCGCCCGACGCGCTCCCAGAACCTCTTGAGCCTCCACACCCTCCCAACGCCCCTCGACTCCTCCCACCTCCTGACCCCCTCGCCCCGCCGCCCGACCTCGCCCGTCCAGACGGCGCCGACGAACCGGCGCAGCCCGTCCTTGACCCGCTCCCTCTCGACGGCCCGCCTCCGGGCCACGATGGCCGGGGAGACGCTCCCGATCCCGGGCGCGCACTCGGCCGGCAGCACGGACCGGGCCACGAGCGCCTCGGCCGACGGGCGCGCCGCCAGCCGCCGCGACAGGCGGATCGACACTAGGGAACGGGCTAGCCGCCGCGACACCACCGTCGTGTTGGTCATGAAGATGTGCCGGGCCGCTAGCTCGGCTAGGGAGGGCCGCTGCGGGGAACACAGCAGGGGCGGGAGGATCGTGCGCGTCCGCCGGAGCCGGAGCGCGTGGAGGATCGGGGCGAGGGAGAGCTGTCGGAGATGGTGGTTTGTCTGTGCATGTGTGTGGGTGGATGGGTGGATGGGTGGATGGGTGCGTAAGTGTCAGTTCTTCTTCTCTTGATTTCTTGGTTGCCCTTATCTTTCATTGCGTTCGAAAAAAGAGGGAGTGGGGGGTGCTTGAACAACCGGTCGGAGAACGATGAAGATGTGAATCAGAGCGCTGCACGGCAGGCAAGTTGGATGCAGGGCAGCAGATATGCTATCGTTGGCATCCCGCCGTTCTCATCCGGACAACACAGAGGATAGACATCTTTTGGCGGGGGGAAGTGGCGGAGGTGGAAAGGTAGGAGATAGAACAGGGGGTGTTCAGGGGTAGGAGTGGAAGTGGAATGGAGATCGAGAAAAGAGGCAGCGATCAATGATTCCTTTCTAAAGCAAGCACAGTGGGTTGTGCTGCCGTGTGCTGCAGCCTGCATGTGCAGTTACAGGGAGAAGAGGATGGGAAGAAGCAAGAGAGAGAGAGAGAGAGAGAGAGAGAGAGAGAGAGAGAGAGAGAGAGAGAGAGGGGGAGGGAAGCAACAGGCAAGCAAAAGAAGAAGAAAATAGAGTGCAAGCAGGAGACAACCAAGAAAGAAACAGAACGCACCCTTGACGTTGCAAGCAGGTCGCAGACATCCAGATAGCCAAGAATGTGCAACAGGACCTCGTTGGGCAGACCGTCCAGCCCACCCCCCCGAGTCCGCCTCGCGCATCCCCTGTAACCCTCTCGCCCTCCGTCTGCCACACTCATGCGTGGAGCTGCATTTCCCGGGGGCTCTCTCGTCAGTCCAGACCCACAGAGGGAGCACCTGCGGCGGCCATTGGGGAGGTCACTGTCAGGACCCGTCGCTAGCATTAGCGCGGCGGCATCGGTCCCAGGACCCCCGGCAGGCCTTGGGGCCATGCCATCGTCGTGGTCTCCTCCCATTCGCGGGGTGTTCTCCGAGGAGGAGACTGCGGTCGTGCTGGACGCCGAGATGGCGAGGTGGCTAGCTTGAGATGCCAGCTGAGAGGCGGCCACGCTTCCCATGCTTCCAACGTTTTCCATGTTTGCCGTGATTGCCATGAAATTGTTATCATCCTCCCCCTCCTCCTCCTCCTCCTCCAGGTCGCTGCTCCTGCTCCCCGCTGCTTGTTCACTTTCTAGTCTAGCTGCTGAATCAGTGTCCATCGCAAGCGAGAACGAGTTCGAGCTCATTGCTGCTGTAGATTCCTCAAAGGTTGCGGGTAGGGGGTGTAGGCAGGGGTATGGTTAATGGAAGGGAGATGTAGACGTAGGTAGGGGCAGGTAGGTAGCAAATGCCCAGTGAGTTGTCAACCACACCGAGGTAGCTATCCCGAGTTTTTCTCGTTCTGGTCCTGATGCAGCTGCTGCCGTTTGCTGCTACCGACGTTGCTGCCGCTGCCGATGATGATAATGATGACTATGCCGGGCAAGGGAGGGGGGGTACGGATGAATAATCCGCATTAGTGAAACAAGAGAAAAGGGATTGGAGAAATGGCGTACGAGCCCCTCATACTCTCTCTTGTATCTCTTGCCCCCTTCCCCTTTCACTTCCTCTCATCAGTCAAGGTATTTTCACTCAATGTCCCTTGTTCCTTTGACTTCTTTTCCCTCTTGAAGCAAATGGTTCGACAATTGTCGAGGCCCAAACGACAGTATATTTCGATGGGGAGCCTGACACATGCCACTTGCCTCTCTTTGTTTCAGCGGCCGGGGTGCGCGCAATGCTATGTTGCGCGGCAGGGGACGGGTTGAGAAGTGTTCCTCAGGGGGAAACGGTAGGCCACGCACGCGGACGGCGGGCAGGCAACCAGGGAGTCAGGCAGACAGGAGAACACGCCAATGGGGTGCGTATACGCAGTTTCTCCCGTCAGGAAAGTGGGCAGGTAGGTGGATAGCTCGATACTTGAGCGTGCTAGACAGCTTGGTCCCAGGTAACTAAGCAGGCAAGTGGGTAGGTAGGTAGGTGGGTGGGTTGGGAGGTAGGTAGGTAGGTGGGTGGGTTGGGAGGTAGGTAGGGTAGGTGGGTAGGTAGGGGGATGCCTAAGAATGGAGGGGAGAGAGCTGGGAGGCAAGGAAGCAGGGAACAAAGAATGAGCTACTTGGTCTCCCCCCCTCGTCGTTCGATAAACTCCTCGATGACCCTCGCGGCAAATCCTTCGGCGGTTGTTCCTGCCCGATGGCGTATAGTCCCAAAGGCGAGGCCGTAGCCTTTTGAAGTGCGGAACCCGCGGCAGAACGAGGTCGACGTCGGCTGGTCGCCGTCTTGGTCGTCGTCGTGACTCTGGCTGTACACCAAACCCTTCCACAAGAAGCACACCCCTGGTGAGACTATCGGCCTGGCCAAAAGGTCTGAAGAGATGTAAAGACGGCTAAACTGGAAAGAGTCAAGGGAGGGCTTGACTACCATACGCAAAAAGGGGGCGTAGTTTCACTGGGGAAGCAGGAAGCAGAGGCCGATGGTGTGGTGGATTCCACCCGGTGTGCCAGTTGCAGAAGGAGCTTCTGGAGTGGTGGTGGTGGTGGCGGCGGTGGTGATGGACTGATGGATGGTGTGTACCGTGCCAGTACCTCTGCTGGATGCTGGATGCTAGACGACGGATGCTGGATTATGGGCTGGATGCTGAGTGCTTGGTGCCGGATGTTGGATTCCTTCTAGGCAGGAATGAGCTAGCATGAGCTGGCATGTGCTGGCCAGGACTTGGTTGAAGCCGCTGGCTGCTGGATGTTGAACACTCGCACGAGAGCTCAAACTGCTGCTGAACCTTGCTGGTGCTGGCGAAGTCGTTGCCCAAAATGCTTAGTCTCCAAGTCCTTTCCCTTTACGGCACAAGAGAGCTCCAGATGATGTGCTGTCACACAGGGCTTGTCTGCAACCGTGCCTGCAAGTTGCAATTCTTCTAATCAGTCGACGATGTAGGCAATTGTAGGCACACCAAAGAAGGGGGGGGAGGAGATGGATCATCACGGCACCTCTTGGAATCCACGGGGCATGTAACATGTTCGGTACCGGGCAGGCCGCTCTCGTATTCACGATTGATGATGTGCTGTGGGATCCTGGAAGCGCCAGCTAGAGCAGCTTGTCCTTGTTTCTTTGAGGGTATATCATGTCTCGATATCAATACACCAATACACCGATACACGTACGCTCAATCGGTTCTCTTCCTCGAAGCGGTTGGGCTGTAGCTTGTCGATGGAGTCGCGGAGAGTCAAGGGAGTCGAGGATGGAAGTCAGGCGGTTGGATCGGGTCTGATGTCGTAATTGTCGCAGGCTAGCGGGCAAGCTCCACGGTTGGCCGTCCCGCTGTTGAGTTGCATGTGTGGGACTGTGTGGGCTAGGTAGTTTGACTGGCTGGTGGACAAAGCTGCCGCCTTGCACGGTTGCACCAGGGATTAAGACGCGGGTACCACTGGCCTGCTAGGGTCGTTTGGCTCTTTGTGGGGCGATCTGTCCGTTTTTAGATACAGCGAGAGTCTGTACCTGATACCATTGACCTCGACTTCACAATGGTCTTGACGCAAGTACGGATTACATCCACTACTACACACCACGCTTTATTTTATTCCCTCTTTTCTTGATTGTTGTCTTCCTCTTTTCTTTTTGCCTTGCTCAAGCAACGGCAAGTCATACTCAGGTCCTAGCCTGCCGGAGGTTTGATAGCGCCTAGTTGGGCGGGTCCGCTACAACGCTCCCAGGTACCTAAGCTACCTAGGGAACTGTTCAATGGATAACCTGTCGATGCCCTTTCCCTGCGCGAATCCGGTCCGTAGGTCCCCAGAGGCAGGTAGGTAGGCGCTCAACTCACAGGCAGCAGATTAAGAAATGCTTGAGTGCGGGGGCCAGTCAAGGCTTATCAGATCAAGAAAGCGCAAAGTTACATGTACCCTTGGTTTTGGAGTCTCCCGTCGGTCTTGGGGTCAACGCCCAATCGAATCAGAATGAGGGGTTAGCATTTTCAGCACACTTCTCCAGTCCGCAGCTCGAGACTTGGTTCCATGCCCGAGCCCAGACCCCTCCTCATCCGCTCAAAATCACAATGTCATCAGTGCCCTCTTCACCAACAGCCTTAGCCTTACCTTGAGCTGGCTACATTTAACTCCTAGGAGAAGACACGCTGTGTTATACGTACCGTGCACGACCAACACCGCCAGTTCACCTCTCTCGTGCGATATGATCAATCTTCGATGCTCGGGAAGTCTCCAGAATGCCGCCTGCTAAGTTTAGCCGTAGTAGCCGCCAAGGCGCATCGCCGATTGGGCAAGGATTTGATGCGGGAACAAGCTGTCGACGAAGCCGACGAGCATGAACCTAGCCAGGCGGCGAGACCAAGGTCGGTGTATTGCAGGGGCTCCGCCTCTGGAGAGAGTGGCAGAAATCCGGATAGGATTGGTGCCTGACCTTGACACACAGCTTGCAGGCCTCCCTTACCTCCCTTGCCTCCCTTACCTCCCCGACCTGCCTCGAACACAGCGTTCCTCATTTTTTTTTCCTCTTTATTCTCACCCAGGCTTCCACACCCTGCATCTGCACGCCTCTTTTTTTTTGCATCGCTTACGTCGGTTGAATACCTGAAGCCCAAGAACTCTTGAAGAGTGAGGGGTCGGAAGATGGGGCCGAAGCATCTTGACACCGACGTACTTGATGGCCGGCCATCTGCCGTGAGGATGTGACGTGTTGCCATTGCCCGGACATGCATTTGCTGTTCCGCTTTGATCTCTTTCAGCGCTTTATTTTGTTTCTTTTTCTGGCTTGTGGCGCTGGCCTGGCCGCCGAAGGAGGCCGTCGAATGCGTTATCACTCGCCAATTCCGGCTGAGGACCATGTCAGGCCGATGCCAGGGCCATGCTACCCATGTTGCTGCACATGGGCCCTTGTCCATCTCACATCTCACACGCAGGAGCAGCAGGGACAAGAGGACAACAGGCCAGCAGGCGAGCAGGCCGCCCGTCGTCGCCAGCTGGTTTGGGCTGAATCTAGCGCTCTTCCCGTATTAGCTGCAAGTGGTGCTTTCGATGCTCCGACAACAACGCCGCAAGTCATCGCCCATCACTTGGACTGCCGCTTTCTGCCTCGATGTCGACGTAGGGACGTAGACACCTGGTAGGTACAACCTGGTACGTACAGTACGAACCTCGGATGCCCCGTTGCCCCCGTAAAGTCTGCCATTTCAATCCCTGCCCTGCCCCTTGCCCCTAACCCCTGCCCTGTGCTCTGCAGCACCACTGACCAGACTAGACATTTTGTCGGACAAGGGATTCTTCCGTTGCAGCCTCGAGATTTAAGCCTGCAAAATCGCCAAAATCCTCTTCTTTCTCCTCCTTCGCCGCCTCCCATTTTCGGCCGCTTCGGTGTGACGCATGGTGAGTTGTTCCCCCTCCCCTTGAGAGCCACTAACCGAAAGCAGGCGTCACACTTCCTGGTCACAAACTGGGCCATGGCTGCCCAGCATCAGGTCTCCCCGAGCTTCCCAACTCGTCTCGAGGCTGGGCCCCGGTGTTCTTTTGTCTGCTTTTTCTCAACGATGATCATCTCCGTGTAAAGCTTGCGGCTTAAGTGCCCAGTTTCTGCCTGACACAGACTCCACGTCCCATAGCTGGCACGTTGATCACAGTGACACAGTGGGTAACATACAGCAAGACAGCAAGCCGACGCCTTGCTGATAATGTATGACATTCACCGGCGCCCACGTCAATCTGCCCACCTTCCGATCTGAGCCATTCCGCCTTCGTGAGAGACATCTATCGTCACTGAGCGAGCCAGCCTTCCAGCTGCCTGCCACGAAGCCCACAGTGCGACCGTCGATAGCTGTCCGCTCGTATCCGTTAGCCTCAGTGACATACATTGTGCTTTCTGTTCTCGACTCCTCACCGGGACTCGGGAGATGCTAGGGGTGACATGACATGGTGGCATCCTAACGAGTGTCGAGTGGTAACCGCACCAACGAGAACACAACGGTCCTGTATGTGTGTGGTCTGTATGCACTTTAGACTCGACTCACTTGAGGCTAGGTCACTTCGGGTCGGGCATCCATGTCGTGAACTGTGAACTTGGTCAACTGGATGCTCCTCGGTTGTCATTGTATCTCCACGCGTTCCCGCATTCCATTCCAGGCCTGAGGGGTCAAGGGAGAGCGACCTCTAAATAGCAACAGCGGCTCCAAGTGAGAGCCAGAGTCTGTCATCCCGTTTATATGTTTGTCGGGGCCTGTAAAGCACTGAGTGCATGTAAATTGTAATGCGAACGCCACGTGGGCATGTGGTAACTGGCTGATTCTTATGCGGTCTGGGGTTGCTTAGTCGCCAACTTGTTGTTGGAGGATCGGTGATCGATAATCGGTGGTCGGTCAATGCTCACACCTCACAGTGAATAGGTGAATGAGGCTTTTTGTGTGGGCCAGATATTTTTGCTTCGTCCGCCCGTCTGCCGTCTAGCTGCTAGTCTCGGCCCCAATGCACGCCCCCGGCCTCCAAGAACGAAGCCAGCCAATGGGCTTTGCAAACGAGGTCCTATGAGGCTGCTTTCCAAACACGCCGAATGACTGGCCCGTTCGAGCCGTCAGCCAACCGAGAATGGAGCCCCGCCTCCCACAGGGGTCAAGGACGACTACCACCGTCCATTCTTCCCAGCTATGAGACAGGAAGGATAAGTTCCAATGCATCTTACAACGAGGCCTGTTATTCACGGTGGAACGAAGACTAGGGTGGCAGTAAGCACTACAATATATCTCGGAACAAGCCAGAGTTTAACTCTCTAACATCTAGTCTCTCTATATCAGTACACCTAGATGTAGTCATTATTCATGACTCGATTCTAATCCAGCAGCAACTATGAGAGACTCTTAGAGCATAATTAGGTGCCTAGGTAATGACCTACTTAGGTAAGGTACCCTACCTACGTATCAAAATTAAATCCTCCTTCCCTATACCTAAAATACAATTATAGGGAGTAAATTCTCAAACCTTGATTTATCAACGCCTGGTATGCAGGTAATGGATGTGTTTAAGCTTGCATCGAGAAGCTGAGAGTGAGAGCTCATCTGCCCAATGGTTGCCCAGACAGGTGCCGTTACTCGGAAAGGGATCTGGTTCTTGCTCGGCCTGCTCCATCTCAGATTCTTATTGGCGGAGAAGCATTTCTGCAGCGGACGGGATCAACATGTGTTACACTACTCGAGGAGCATATGACGGCACACATGTGAGTCGGAGAGGAGTCAGAGACACCGCGATCTCACCCGTTACACACGCTTAAGAGTATAAGCATAATGGATGAATGCTCTCACGTGCAATATCTGAAACCAAACCTTTAGTAGAGATCAATGAAGCCATGCTTTCGTCTCTTAGAGAACAGCTTTCTGTGTGAGGTGAGAACCCATTCAGCAATCAGTAACTTCAGTCATATGAGCCTATCAGAGTGAGAATTGAGAACAAGACCGACCACATCCGAATGTCAAATTGTCAACACTTTAATCTTTATCAAGCAAAGCAAAAAAACGGAAGTCGGCACGGCCCGTGATTTCTGTTGTTGTTGTTTTTTTATTGCTCCCCTGTCTGTTTTCTTCTTTCTTTCGTGTTTCCCACCTCCTTTTTCTCCTCGCGGTTTGGTCGCATTTTGAGGCGTTGGGCCGCCAGGAGCGGCCGCAAATTCAGGGCGGCTGGCCTGATGCTTCCACCCACAGCCCGCACCGTGCGAGGTTCAGTTATGCAGCTCAGCACCCCCCAAGGAGGAATTGCAGGGACGGGAGAAAATGGAATGACTATTGCGAGTCTGCGAATACTGTAGTACAGCTGAGATCCAGGATACTTGTCCAGTCCTGGTATGAAATAATGAGTCTGCCAGGTTTTATGCAGTTAGACCGTGGAGCCATCGTTCTTAACATGCACATCATAACATCATGGATTTCCCATCGAGATGCCGCCCAATATGGCCGCCTCACGCAGACCCGTCATCCTTGATCGGCCTGATGAGCTGGCCAATGTTTGTTGCCAGTCAAGCCAAGTGTAAACATTTGCCGCGGGTCCGTAGTCATCGCCGCCGACACTCCGACAGTGACACTGACTCTTCCGAGCCCACCTGTTCATCATTCCATCATTCCATCCCCTCATGAGTCCCATCAGTGATCAGTTCATCCGTCCATCTGTTCATCTGGCCACCAGGCCACCAGGCCGCTCAATAATCATTCCGTCGTCTATAATCTTTGGGCTTCGGCGGGCGATGGTTGCATGTACGCCGACCTTCGCCAATGAGCCGGGGGTTTACCCATTTTGGTTTGTACGTTTTATTTCACGGGTTTTACCACGCACATGGAATTATCTCATGCTACACAAATCCGCACCGTCCCATCAAGACCCAATGACCCATCATGGCTGGTGAATCAGAATGCGGCAACAACCCATCACACCTCCCGCATCCAGTTCACATCTCCAATCTTGCTTCCAGTTGTAAGTCCGCTTGAAGAACCTTCCCCTACAGGATTCAGGCATCAAGGTCACCCCAGCCCACCGGCCCGCTCTTTGCAGGTCCCCTTGAGGCCGCGTTCGTGGAGACTGTGCCACCATGGACAGTTCACTGTCCTAAGGTTTCTATTCCGATCGCCGTCCGCAATGTCCATCCCGCATTCCTTTCTGGATATGATGCTGTCGACCTGAGTCCTAAGGGTATGGACAAACTTAGAGGCGCGTCTGATATCTACCTACCTATCTCTCATAACTTCTGGGTTGTGGTCATTGGCCGGTCGGTCAACGCGATCCTCTCTTCATGCATGGCCAAGCGTGGGATTTCTGCTGGAATATCTCCTTCTACCCTGGGTCTGCTCCAACTCCCCTTTGGGACTCCCACCCCTTCCATGCAGTCCTCTCCGCCTGGCCCCATCCGGAAGGACCCTAAGGACACCCACAACTTCCAGGGACAGCAAAGACGCCAAAGCCACAGATACCAAAGACACCACATCTCTGCAGATTTAGGAAACTTCCATCCACTCAGACGACACCTACCACCCATGGTGAGGCGTTCTTGATAACCCGCCCCACGAAGTACTGCAAGACCAATCTTCGAGCTACTTATCGAAATCGGGGCGGTCGGTAATGAGACGCTGGGCTTTCTCCCGACTTGGGTAACCTAGACTCGGAGTGACGTTGATATTTGTGATGGATTCGGAGACCCGCCTCCGTGATACTGTCAGTCTGCTATGCTGCTATGCTGCTGCTGCTATGCTCAGAGTGGCATAGGATGACGATCCAATGAGGCCCATTTCCTCCTCTCCCGTCACCTATTTAGTGAAGGAGTGAGAAGAGAAGAGGCAGGGCATCGAACCTGTCAAGCCTCAGTTTTGCGGCGAGATGAGAGAGCTTGAGCGGCCCGGCGGCGGTTTTACGGAATGGCGCCTAAAGATGGGTGATACATGGCCGTTCCGTTGTCTGATTTGCATGCACCACCCCGTGCCCAGATGGTTGAGTGGCCTTCATCCTGGCCATGCTGGACACCACCAATGGTCCTCTTTTTCATACATTTACCTATACAGGTAGTACGCTGGCCATACATATGGCCCAGTGGCTGCTGGTATCCCCATCGAGCAAGAACTGCCGCTGGCCCTCTGCAGCCTCCGCAACGCTCCGTGTCTGCCTCTCTGTCTGCCTTACTCTAGTAGGAGAGTGGCGTTCCATCCCTTGAACTGAAGGACAAATGTGGCGCGGAATTGTGTATCGGTCTGCCTTCTACTTGGCGAACTCGGGTCCCTCGTCTCACATGAGGTATGATGAGGATCTCCCTGGGCACTTCTTCCGCCGTCCATATATCATCCATTTGCACTCTGTTTCTGGATTCTTCCACGCCTCAACCTGCGGATCGCGGAATGATGCATCTGAGCAGCTCATTAAAACAGGCATAACTATTCACTCCCATGGGGCGTGACCCGTGAGTGGTCAGAGCAGCATGTCGGGATCGGCCTCCCGAAGATCTCGTATCAGAAAGAGACGACCGGTGAAGGAGCAAGACGGAGAGCCATATTGGCTGCATGAGGACAAGAGGAGAGCAATCAGGAAGTTTCGTTGATAACTCGTCAGATGTCATGTCATGACATGACATGATGAGCGTTGAAAAAGAAATGTCCCTTCCATACTCAATCTATTTTTCAACCAAGTCCGGCAGTGGTAGGACAGGACAATATGTGACTGGAGATCACACAGCTCTTCGACTTCAAGTCCTCCGCATGCTCAGATCACAAGAGGTCACAATATGTTTCTCCCGCGAACAAAACAGAAAACATCAGTGAAATATGAATCCAGTCATAGCCAGAAGTGCCCGTCAACCCCCAGCTCAACCCGCCTTACCCACAGCCCACTACCTTATTGCTCCTCCTTTCCGCTCACTTTCCGACTACCCTCCCCTTCATCCCCTGGACAATGATCTCCGCCAATTCATCCCATTCGCTTCTCGGGTGAGGGAGGGATGGAACCCAGCAAGGAGCGTAGGTGGGCCCAAAGTTGCCGGAGAGCTACTAAGACCTTGCCACGTTGCCTTGCCTTGCCTTGCCTACCCCAACCACCCAGGGTCCGGTGTTCGGTGTCCGGTGCTCAGTGCTTCTTGTTTTGGTCCCCGTTGTTTTAGTGTCCAAAAGCGGGAGACAGGCTCATGGAAAGATGGCACATCTTCAGGACCTAGCTCCTTGCATCACGTACTCCCGCCACTTCCTCGCGTCTTGAAGGGCACAAGCTCGCGGAAGGAAGCGCCCTCGGCCAGCCCAAGCGGCCTGTACCTTGCCGTAGGCTCACAGCCGAGGATGAGAACCTTAAGACCTTAAGAGTTAAGACTGAACTGCCCCACACAACAGCAACCGTGCGGTAAGCTGGAAACCCCGTACGTGATGACCTGTCATTTACGTACCTGTCCGAGAAGAAGGAACTTGGCGTGACGAGGCCTATGATGATAGCCAGCAGGGTAAAAATGGGGCAATGACAAGTTGCCAATGCAAGGGGGACGGGGAGGAGAAGGGGAGAGAAGGGAGGGGAGGGGAGGCAGGTCCTCAGTAGTGACATGGAACTACTACTGAGTGGTGAGAAGGGGCGGAGTGAGGTATTTTCGAGGTTTACGTAGTTGATACCGTGTTTTGCATTCGTAGCTACGATGGTGCCTAGCACACTACCATGTTCAGGCTCCTTATCTTGGCCCGTGGCCTCGGCCGGGGCCACCGCGACCAGGTCGGTCAAGTGGCCAGGGGGGAATGGTGCACTGGCTGGTGGGCACTGCGCAGGGGAGGCCAGGTCGCTAGGTAGGAAGTGACGAGGTGTATTGAAGAGGGGTACGGGTAGTGATTGGAGACTACAGACGATGGAGTACGGATATGAGTTGAGAGGGGTTGGTCGAGTGGTGTGGTCGAGGTTTGTGGCCGGGTGGTATGCGGCGGCAGCCTGTCTAGGGGGCCTAGGACCAGCCAAGGGGGGAGGGGGTGAGGCGGGGGTGGGTGTGGACTTTGGTGCGTGCAATCGCGCTTAAATCAGCGTGTGCGTGTCCAGGCCGTTTGTGGAGGCCATGTCCCATGAATTTCACTTACATGACAACAATAAATGCGGAAAAGCGGAAAATTGAGGAGGGTCTGTCTACTGCGTATGGCCCATACCTTATTGAGGAGGGAAGAAAGAAAAAAAGAGAGAGCAGGAAAAGAAGAGAACATAATAAACTAAAACACCTCGAGGGGGAGACAAAGTGCACCATATATGGAGGTACCTGTTCCCTATCCCACCTCTGCTGACAAAGAAGTCGAGAAGACTGAAGAGATAGAATTGCTCGGCTGCGTAGGTAGTGTTCAATGCGGTTCATCATCGGTTGTTCTCCCCACTCCGTATGAACAAATTTCTGCCCCCCTGGACCCTCCATTGCCCCCTACCCCTTGGAGACAACCTCTTCGTCATATGCACGTATCCTTGAGCCCCCTGCCTCCTCTGAATCCATATAATGGGGGGGCTAATGCAAGCCATGTCTAGCTTTCCTTGCCTCCATCTTCATCCGGCCTAGCTTCTCCCGGACTTCCAAGCCCCCAGGCTCCCAGCCTCCTAGTCTCCCAGTCTCCCAGTCTCACTCTGCTGTCCTGCTCAACGGCTGACCCGGGACTCTGAGCTCAAGCAGGTGGGGGAGGACTGCTTTCGCCTCGTGTATTGTGACTATCCGCAGATGCATGGTGAAGTGTCCCAGGCCCTCCTCTATTCTAGGCCATCCTTCTAGGTCGCCCCGGTTGGCCACCTTCTCCCCGTTCGCCCCAGTTTGCCCCCGTTCGACGGCATATTTTCCGACCTTTCCGTACAAGTGTTAGCACAGAATTGAAGGAAGCACCGAGAAGGCGCGGGAGCAACAACTGGACATGAGAGCAACTGGATGGAAACTGGAGCCACTGGAGCCTCTGCACCGTCCGATTTCCCTTGCCACTATAGCCAGTCCTGTCGGCCATTCTACTCGCTTCTCGCGCAACAGCGAGACTCTGAGGTGGCAAGGAGAGATCTGCCCTGCAGTACTTGCTTGGCCAGAGCCCAGACCATATGAACATGGCGGCAAAGCAAAGGGGGACGAAACAAGGGAGGCTCTTTCATTACGTGCCAGGACGTGCTGGCAAGCCTAGGATCGTGGGTATGTCGGCAGGCAGTTGCATCGGGTAGGACAGATATAGAACACACAAAAGTCATTCTTGCCTGCTGTGAGGACGCCGTAATCGACTGATGTGTCGCCTCACGCTCGAAGTTCCGTCGAGCAATCTGTGGAAATAAACCCGTGGAGGAAACCTGTCCAGGAATCAAGTCAGGGTCCCGTCGTGACGGGAAGGAGTTAGCTTAATCCAAGAAGAGCTAACCGACTCCGAGGACACAGACCATCTCCCGGCTCCATTCTATGTCACATTCGCGAGCCACAAGTTTATTCCCTGGCCCTTGTTCAGGGCCAGCTGCCGAGACGGCTGACGGCTGAGGCCTAGTCCAACACTTGTTCGTTACAAGGATAGGGAGAAATAGAGTCGTCTGAAAAGAGGGACAGAAAAGGGATACAGACAACAAAGAGGAGAATATCTACATGTGATTCGGATAGGATCCGGGAGGGATGCTGCAGTTCTGGTATTACCAGCTCGTAGCCTGGTACGGAAAAGTAGATGACGAGGACTGTTTATCAATCCAAAGGAGGATTGGTATCAGAACTCCTGCCCGGTTCAATAAACAGCAGCTTCATCCAGCCGCTGGCAGCAAGAATCAAGCATCAAAGTGCTGGAACAGGACAGACGCGCAGATGAAACCAGATGGAGGCGAAATATACATGCACATTTGCATATGGACCAAATGGGAGGAACCAATGACTGGGGAGATAGTTGTAAGCGGTGGTTAAACTCCTTGTTGTGTGAATTTGTGAGAGCATCAAGGTCTCGGAACCTTTCCAGGACTGGCCAATGGCCAATGAGGAAGATGAAAGATGAATAGCAAGCAAAAATGGACAGAACGAGAAATCGGAGGTACCTATGCAATGGACCCAATGTTCTCTCAAAAAGGGGGCTTGGAAACCAGGAGGACATAAGTGAGGAAAATCCATGGGAGATGTGGGAAATGAGGGGGGGGAGGGGAGAAAAAGAAATGAAGAATAAATAAAATAAAATAAAATAAAGGGTTGCTGCTGCAGGGCTGCTGCAGCTGCGTAATTCTTCCAGCGGTCCAGCCTACCTGCCTGCCTGAGTGGTGAGTGGTGCGTGGTGGGGAATATTCTGCTTTCGAGCCGGGCGGTCGTAATTTGAGCCGTGGATCAACGTGGCTCCATCAGAGTGCATCAGAGTGGCAGGTCCTGCCCTGCTCCTCATGGCTCAAGGCGGGAACTGGAGCTGCAGAAGTGCAGGGAGCCAGGGACGAAGTCGTCGGCAGACCCTTGCTACGCCTATCACCAAGCCTAACCCACCAAGGCCCAACCCACCAAGCCTACCATTGACCACTGCCATGCTTGCCGTACATAGTAGGTGGTAAGTAGTGTAGGTAGGGAGGTAGTCGGTACTATGGTAGGTAAGGTCATACCGAAGTACAGCTAGCAAACCCCGTTATTCTGACCTAGATGCCTTGTATCCCATTGCAGCCCCTCTCCGCTCCCGGTTAAGCCCGTTCAGATCACCATTCACTGCCGTGTCGGTATGGGCAGAACCGTAGAGGGGTTGAGGGGTTCAGACTTGACTTCAGATGGAGCAAATGGGACGATCGTGGGGAGAAAGTGCAAAAGCCTAAACCGAACTGATGCAGCCCAGAGATTCGGGCTAAGCGAAAATGGGGAGAGACAGGGAAAGAAAGAGAGGGAGATGGAGCGGACAAGAGAGGTCAGTCAAAGAAGAAAAAAAAAGTAAAAAAATAAAAAAGAGATGGTAAAAAAAAGTGTCGGGGACTGATAATTGTGCCCCGGATCAGGACGCATGCGCGCTTGCGTGGATGGAACAATGATGGAATGATGGATGGCAGATGGAGATGGGCCTACAGGCCAAAGACTTCAGGCCCCGGACTCCCCAGCAGAGCTTCTGCAGCTGGGCACTGCAGGAGACCAAATAGGACCAACCAGGATGAGGACCGGCAACGAAACGGGACCAGGGCTTGGACTTGCATTTGCAGGGGATAGCCAGGCCTCAAAGCTGCATGTTCCCCAAGACTGTTGGACTGCTGGTTTTGGTCGAACAAGAACAGCAAAGCAACGCAAGAAAAAGAAGAAGAAAAAGAGACACGGAAAAAGAAAACAAGAAGAGGAGAAAAAAGAATCAAAAAGAGGGGGGAAAAGGGAAAACGAGGGAGAGAGGGAAAAAAAAAAAAAGAAAGTGTGATGAGCTGCGAGCTGCAATGCACCGCATCGATGCTGTCTGCTGCGTTGGCCGTTCAGGCAAGGGTAGCGGCAGGCTGGAGAACCGCAGAAACTGCAGAGCGAGCTGCCAGACTGTGTATGTACATGTACTGACTGGACTCGGTCCCACCCCGGCTGTGGCCGAGAGTAGTAGTGGTGGTAGTAGTAGTACTAGTAGCATTAGTAGCAGTAACAGCAGTAGCAGCAGCAGCAGCAGCAGCGGTAGCAATAGTAGAAGGGTTTGCTGTATGCGTATATGACTACGTCTTGTCGTTCTGGGGTATGCGTGCATGTGTTGTTTTTCTTCTTTTCTTCTTTTTTCTTCTGCCTCTCTTTTTCCCCCCTTCCCTTTATTTTTCTTCCTCTTTCTCTTCCTCCCTTTCTTCCACCGGACCATTAGATCATTGGACCATTGGACCACTGGAAACCTGTATTGGGGGGCATATTAGTATAAGTATATGCTGGTCTGCTCACCTCTGCCATTGTTGTCTCCTTTTTCCTCCTCCAATCCCCGAAGGGCTTGTCAATGGTTGCCTGCTTTGAGTCTGCCGTCTCGCATTAGCTTTTGGCCTCCTGACCTCGAGTGCCAGCGAGGTCCATCTATCCGTCTACCATCCTGAAGGATCAGTTTCTGGCTCTCGACACCATCTTGTTCGGCCCTTGCATCCATCACACCCAACTGCTGTTCTGAGGCCTCAGCCTCTCTCAGCCTCTCTCGGCTCTTTCGCCTTACGATTGAAGCTGAAATAGAAGCAGCACTAGCAGCAGCAGCAGCAGCGGCAACAACAGCCGCCCCCGAAGCAAGGGCGGACGCTACTACTGGTGGTAGGTGTTTGCTGTGCCTCCCTTGTGCTGGGTTGCCAGGTGTCTCGCCGTCTCACTGTCTCGCTGTCTCACTTTGACCATGTCTTGTGGCCTCCCGAAATGTCCATGCTCCGCTCCTGGTGGCTGGAGTGGATGGACTATGGAGTTGATGGGGTGGATGGGGTGGGTGAGCTGGGTGAGGTGGATGGGGTGTGGATCGGGCCGGTTGGGCATCTAACAATTGTGTTAGGGGTTTAGGAATCTCACCACCTCTCAGGCACACTCTGGCACCCTCTGGCACCCCCCCTGGCGCCCTCTGATACCCCCTGATACCTCAGGCCATACTCACCTTCAACGCACTCCTCCACTTCACCGCCGTCAGTGGTCCTGATTATGATGAGTTCTGCTGACGACTATTGCCGGGGGTATACAGTGAGAGCACCCTGACCGGCACCAAAGTCACCGTCGCAAGCCAAACTCACAGAACTCACAGCACGCTGCCCGCACGTGTGCTACCACCCCTTTCCTGCTCCAGGGTTTTCGGTCTCCTTTCCTGCACTGGACACGCCGCCAACAAGCCGGCTCGTAAGAACGCACCACTACCCAGGAACACTATCAGGACCACCACGACCATCACCGACCGAACCCAACATGTGCTACTTCGACCAGACGAGGTGGGTCTGCGGCTACTGGAAGTGGGGGAACTTCCGACAGCAATGCACCAAGGAGTACAGAACCGGGGAGACGTGCGGCCTGAAGCTGGTGTACGACACCCACTACCAGCAAGGCAAGTGCCGTCTCTGCGACCAGATAGAGAAGAAGCAACGCCGCTACCAGAAGATGGCCGCCGACGTCCAGCGCTGGCAGCTCGAGGGCGGCCGACCGGCAACCATCGAGAAGACCCAGACCGACATGGAGGAGATATGGAGGCAGATCACCAACATCTCCAACGAGCATGCCGCGAGGGAGAGAAATATGTCCTGACAGGGACGGTAAGGATGGCGCAAAAAGGTGAAAGGTGAAGGAGAAGGAGGGAGGGATAAGGGGACAAGCACCATCCTTGGGGAGGGCGACGGGGGTCACGGGTCAGCCGAGTCCTCTCCCACATACCACCTGCTATCCTCCCTCTTCCACAACGGAATCAGTGCTGACAGCTAGGTGGGTTGGGGGCGGTCTTGTCTTATAGACAGACGACCTGGACATGCAAAGTCGGTTGACCGATTGACTGGCTGCCTGCCAAAGGGGGAAAGCCAAACAAGATGTGAAGCGAGAGCTGAACAACGAGAAAGCTATAAGAGTAATGACGCCAGAAGTGAGCGAAGAAGAGGGCGAAAAAAAGCTAAAGGGGCGTTATCGTTCTTGATGCTAGTTAGTGAGCGTTGGGAGTCGTGATTCGTCTCGGTATCCTCCTGGAACGACTTGGGCAGTTTCTTTTCGTTTGTTCTTTTCTTTGTGCTTCTTTTCCTGTTTTAGGTGTCTGTTTTCTGGAATCTGGACGATGGACTTTGGCTATCAAGATCGGTCAGTCATGTCCATATGCTTCGTCTGTACTTACGGTGATCTGGGACCTTTTGCTTCTGTCTCTTCTTCCATTTCCAATCCTCTTTTCTCTTGTTTATTTTATTCTTTTGTTCCCACCCCCCTTTTTGTTTTCTCCACCCTCTCCCTTGCTTGCGCGCCTCACCTCTTCTGCCTCTATCCGCATTGCGACTGAAAAAGCAGGTCAAGGCCTAGTCATTGATGGCTCTCAGAAGGGCCAAGTCGGATCTTGGACCAAGTTGTGCCGTTTGTTGCCTCTGTATGCAACAAGTGGACCGGGGGAGTGCTCGTGCAGTGAAGGGAGACTGGCCTATCAGGGCCTCATGACGATGTGAATGACTGATTTCTGTTTCTCCTCTTCGTCTCTTGTTCCTTTTGGTTCATATACCGCTCTCGTCGTCTCTCAAAGGTCGCAGAATGAAACTCTCTCGGTCCGTTGATTGTGCGTTTGGTCCTTGATGCCTAACTGCGACTGCCTTCTGCGCCTCCGATATACTGCGGCCAGGGTAGTCGTTGGTGCGGAATTTGTACTTGTTGCTGGTTGGTGCCCTCTTTGGGGCTGCTGCGGTTTGTTGGTTGTTAGCTCTATGTGCCTTCGCCCGCTCCGAATCTTCTTTCTCCGTATACATGAAAGCTGGACGACAGGTGGCCCCCCATATCTCTACTCCGTCCTGGTGCATGCTGGTTGGGCCAGCTTCGTCTCTAAGGCTCAAAGGGGTTGGCATCAACTTCGATGGTCGGACGCGGGCAGGGTCGCTAGAAAAATGGGCTTCTGACGCTTGAGCGTCGAGGTCGTGGACGATGGTTTGGTTGCTGTTGGCTGGCAGCGAAATGGGCGCTGATCTGAAGCAGCCAACCGCATCCTCGCGCAGGTTGCATTTGTCCGTGGGCCGCTGCTATGGCCCGGACATCAGGTTGCTTCTGGCAGATGTAAATCTGGGAACGGTGCTGGGCCGATGTCCGATATATCCGGCTTCCGTACCAAGATGGAGCGATGCAGGCGAGCGATGGAGACTTGGCCAACGAATAAAACCGAAGCGAAATCGATTCGAATGTGGGTGTCGCCGTGGTACTGGCACTGCTTCTGGTAGTCAGTAAACGGTGACTTGCCGGAGAATTTCAGGGTTCCCCGCCCCTCAGCTTCGGCTACCCATCTTGCCCCTGGCTCAGCATCTGATAGAGTTTGGGAACGAAGGCGACGCCGTGCAGTTAACAGACTCCGGTTTCCGTTACTGGGGTTGTTGGCGTATAGTTTGTTAGAAAAAAGGAGACCATAAATCCAAAAGCGTACGGACCTTATAGGGAGCGAGCCTAGAGGTGACATCGGCAGGCCAAAACAGGGGTGAGGACAACAATAAGACGTAGGCGACCTGCTCACGACTTGCTGGATTAGATTCATTAATAAATAAGGAGGCCTTCCGCCGTCCAGTAAAAACTGCCATCAGGCTCGGCAACGGATGCTATGCCAACGGAGAGTACTGGCCACGGTATCTTCGGAGTGGGCAGGGAGATAGAAATCTTTTTCCTTCTTCGATCTGGACTTTTTTTTTGCGTTCATCTCGTGGTCCCTGGCAACTTGGCAACCTGGTAGACCAGCCCTGGCCTGGCCCCTGATCGGATGACCCCTGATCTCGATTTCTGCAGCGGCCACCCCTTGACCCCTGGGCCTATTCCTGAAGCCACTGACAGTTACCTAACCCAACCACCGCCCGGCTTGCTGGTCGACAGCTGAGGGCTTGCTCGCCGAGGAGCGCTTCGCGATCGCTGTTGCTCGCTAAAGTACGCGTTCTAGCTGCCAGACGCCAGCTGCCTTGGTGGCTCAGTCATGGTCGCAGCGCCGTCCGTACCTCGTCATGGCTGTCTCGTGCTATCGCATCGAGCCAAGGTCTACTGAGTAAGGCTGGGTCGAGTCCAGTTGAGAGTCAAGAACTGGTGACGGGTTGCTCCTGTTGGAACCCCTCAAACAAGGTCCCAACTGAGCTGGAATGCATCTCTCAGTTTCCGCCTGCTTGCAGGATTGCACCAGACAAACCGCAAACGAGCAGCTGTGAGTCGAGCTGATTCGAACCAACGTTGCCAACGGTTTTCGACGACCCCTGTAGTCTGCAGGCCCAGTCCGAGATCGTCGAATCGGACGACACGAGGCAGGGAGTTGGGCCCGGTGGCCCCGCTTGAATGCGCTAGACTAGAGCGCACCCATGCCTTCAATTTGGCAAACTTTTTGCAGGGGGAGGGGGTTCTGTTGTTGATGATTGCGCACAGACTCCCGAAGACTGAGGGGAAAGCTGGGGGTGCTGGGTTTGGTGCTTGGATGATCCGAGGTAGACGTGTATCTGTTGTGTAACAACTGCTAGACTTCCAAGTAGGATTCAAGCTAACGGGTATGAGTAAGTGTTCAAGGGGAGATCTCAAAGTTTATAAGGCGACGACAGATATGTGATAAGTGAGCTGAGAGTTCACATCTTCCTAGCTTAGGGAAAGAGGGCAGCGAGGTGGGTATAAAACAACGACACTCTCTGCCTACCAAGGTACTGCTAGTCTAGTAGCCCGGCTGGGTTGTTTTCTGTTTGGCTACTCTCAGTAAACCCGCTCAGGCTAACATCTTCAATACCACCACCATCTTGAATACGGGTGTGGTAAAGGTGCCACATAGAAGCATGCAGCGCATTACCGCCAGGAGGAAAGCATAGTGTACGTGGCTGCTGCTAAATGGGCGAAGGGACAGCGAGGACCATACATAAGCTGTAATCCGTAGGTACTTAGGTAGGTATGGAAATTGCTGATTGTGCTAAAAGAGGCTCGCACTTGCTACTAGGCGGTTCGTATGTCGTGTTCCCCGGCCCGGCTACTGCGCCGCAGGATTCAAACGATTAGCATCGAGTACTTCGTGCGAGCACACGTACTCTTGTGTATAGCAGTGAGGCATTGTGGTGTAGGTTACGGGGGCTCTCCAGAATTCAATGCCACTGATGGTTGCATGTGTACGTAGTACAGGTCCAACAGTAAGATCAATGTGGGGAAGGCCTGGCGGCAAGAGCCACTCATCGTGACGAGAGTTTTCAGGGCCTGATCGCCGAGTCAGGGAGAGGGCAAGAGTATGAGAGCCGATTGAAAATGAGACTCGTTTTGATCTCATTGAGTGAAAAAGAGCGAGACATTGATTATGAAAGTGCCGAGGGTGTGAGCCCGGGCATCAAATGCGACGCGTGAGTGTGACCATGTGAGGGAGGGGTGGACATGAGCTGTCTGGTCCGACCAAGTACAGCTCAGTGTCAGTGTGGCCATAGTGTCAGTGCATCGGACGAGCATCTGCAACTTGTGCTCGCACCCTTCACCGTTGTTGTCTACCACCACATCCTCTGCCATAGTGAGGTACTATCAGCACCAAAATCCATAACAACTACGGGTATTACGGTCGTTGTGATCATGACCCGATAACCCATTCATTCTAGTCCTTCACACCTTCACGCCTTTCCACCTTGCTACCTTGCTACCTTGCTACCTTCCACCTTCCTACCTTCCTACCTCCACCATACCTGTTCTAGCAAGGATCGATGCAGCACGGGCCAGGGACATCCCCTTCCAAGATTGATTCCATTTCCAACACGGGAGGTGTCATACCGTCTCGTTCCCCTCCCCTTCTGGCTCCTCTGTCCATTTTACACAGTCAATATCATATCATAGAGCTACCATCCAACGCCTCCGAGGGAAATGGTACACAGACACAAGCACAAGCGCATGCACGCGCATACCATGTGCACACTACCCCATAACCCACCATATCCTACCAGAAATAGAACCACTGTCGCATCACAAAAGGATGTATTATATACACACAGGAAAGAAGAAAGAGCTGTATCGTGCCACGTCTGAGGTGACATGACACTTCGCCGCACCCCCGCGCGCTGGGTGGCATCATATCGCATCGTAACCGTCGTGACTAGCGCCCGACGGAAGGGAGGCCCGGCTGCTAGGATTAACCAACCTTGGAAGCACTGCATCCAGCGATCGTGCGAGTAAAACCGCAGGGATGAGTAAAGAGGGAGCATGGCGGGGCGTATGGGTCTAGCAGAGGGCTATGAACCTCTCTGCCTGGTGACCTCAGCTCGCCCGTATGCGGACCATGGGAAAAACATAAGGGGTCTGCGGTGATTATAGAGTCCGACTGCCTGTGGACAGCACGCCCAGACTTGATAGTCCGTCGAGCCGCTGACTGTCAAAGGCCACCAGTTGCCAGACAACCATCAACGACCGTCCACAGGCGCAGCCGCGTCTGCGAAGGTGCCAACGAGCGCGTCGCCACTCTCCGCCTTGATAGGCGGAACTCCCCGGAGCATTTCGATATTATCATCCTCCTCCCATGGGACCCAGTCGACCCTAGTGCTGGCGGTGCTGCTGAGGCTAGGGGTTTGCGTCTGCTCATCCGACGACAACTTCGAGAGCAAGGCTTGGTACCGCGCGATCCTCGCCTCCTGGCCCGCTAGAGCGTATTGCGTCGGGGTTGCGCGTGGAACGTCGCCATCCTGGGGTGCTATCTCGAAGATATCGACCATATTGCTAAGGAGGAAGGCAGAGAAACAGGGTGTTAGCGATGGGGCTTAGGGGGACGAAGGATGGAGACGGAAATAATAACGGCGAGAATTCTAGTGCAACTGGCCGGGAAGGTCATACTCTGATGTCCGAGCCACCACCCTCTGCAGAGCCTCGATCTCTCGCTGAACTTCCAACGGATCCTCCTGGCCGTTCATTTGCTGGTCATTGAAGCTCCCATAATGGAGGTTGTTCGGGTCGTCAAAGAGGAGCCGTGACTCGTCATCCTAGGTTCAGGGAGAACATGCTTGTTAGCATTCATGGATAGGTTCGATCCTGAGAACAACTGGCCCTCGAGGAAGGACGGAGGGAAGACTGAGGCGGGTCTCGTTTGCTCGAACCTCGTCATAATCATCTCGGCGACGACTGCCGAGACAGGACGCGCAAATTCCCATGGTCGAGGGTGTTGGATCAAGAAAATAAAATCGTGCAGATATCGACGGCGGACGAATGACGGCTCTGGCTAGATTGATTCGTTGATTCGTCGTCGAAGGGCTTCCAGGTCTGTTTTGCTCCTGACCTAACGGGCCTCCTTGGGGAACAGGTCAACAACCAGAACGTGGCAAAGGAGTGACTGAAATAAAAGGGACAAAAAGACGACGGGCAGCGTCAGAACTGCAATCTTGGTTCCATGTGAAGCCAGGATTGGAGAACGAGTCGAAGAATGCTGAAATCGAACAGGCCAACGGCGCGAACCACCGCGATGCAATTCCGACCTCTCTGAGTGAAGCTTTGGTTTTCTTTTGGCTCGGCCTCGACCGATCGTGTGGGCGCCGTTGCCCCACGCTACCCATAGCTCCTAACATATCTCCTGTTTATTAGCAGCACGGATTACGGATGTCTACTGGCTGGGCGGACCAGCTCCACTATCCCACGTGCCCAACGGTGTCCACGGAGTACGGATGTTCCTACCAAAAGGTCCTGCTCACCGCCAAACCCTTTCGGGCAGTATCTTCACAGTGTTCCAAAATTAGATCACACTTGGAATATTCGCTAAGCCCCAGCGCTCAATCTCGCTAATCGTACAAACAACCTAGGGAATATAATCACTAATAAGCCCTGAAGGGCCGCTGAAAGGTTAGCGACCTCATGAACAGTCTGAAGAAGAGTCCGTACTGTAATTTGCCGGCTTAATCCTAAAGCGGTGAGAACGAACTTTAGGTAGGGACATCCGTATTGTTCTGCCATTTTCTACACCCAAGGGTGCTCGGTCGGTCAGCGGTGGTCACAAGCACGGACATCGGATCGCATCGGATCGCATCGCATCCCTGGACCAACACGCCCAGACACCAAATCCCAAGGAACACCCTGTAGTCTATAGCAGATTGGTTGAGCCTCCCTAACCTCATTTGGACGACATCTGATTCTCCTAGATAGGGAGAGCCCCTCTAGCTTAGGGGGGAGAGTGCCGATTTTGTCCACATATCTTGCGAGCACTCGGTCAAGGGATGGTCCCTATCTTGCAATCCCACTTAATCATGCGTCATCGACCAACCCTTGCTAGTGTGCATCCCTCGATGCTTGGAGGCGAGGGATCCAGAGCCTGGTGCTGTTTCCATAGCTGAAAAATACAAGAGCATTTCGCCCCTGAGTCCGCTGTTCCCCTTCGAAGAGTATCGGATCTATCGACTTATATTGGACAATGCTGCCACACCATGGATTCTGGCCACTCCGCTGCCTTCATCCCTCTTGAGAATGTGCTGCAAGTTATCAACTCGTTGCAGCTTCCTTCTTGGAGGAGGAAGGAAGTGTCCGCTCAACTCTCTTTCACAAGTTCTCTTACCCATCATCTCAAGCCATACTGAGGCTCCCCGTCTTTGGTTGACTTTCCAATGGCATCCACAGCTCCTGCTCTTTTAGCTGCTTGCCCCTTGTTCACAGCCATCGTCATGTGTACTTTGTCATCTCTCTCAACTTTTACCCTGGCTGCTGCTGTTATACTTGCCTACATCTCACTTGCCCATGGACATGCCAGCCCTGAAGACCACCACAAAGAGCGAGGGTCTACCCATGCGTATACCTGTGCCTGCTCCCCAAGCATCTCCGGGTCCCCGGACCCGTCTGTGGTCACCGTCATTCAGACGGTGACTCTAGATCCAACCTATCCTTCCGAGCCGACCACCATGACTGTAGCCGTTGTTCATACGCCCTCCGTTACAACTGAGATACACTACGTGACCGGGATCAACACTCTGCCGCTGTGACGGAGACCGCCAGCAAGGGAAATGACCCCGAAATTGTGACGGTCACCGAAACGGAGTCTCCTGGGGTCGGGGTAAACCAGACGGTGACCGCAACCGAGTCCGCCGGATCTTCTCAACCGCCGACCTCAAATCCCACTGGTCCTGCCACAAGCGATGGGAACTTCCTACGACTACCACAGTCACCACCCTGGTCCCCAGCACACTCCTCCCTCCTCCTGGGACCCACTACTGCCATCGCAGGACCTGCTACAACCACCAGGGCGAGCCAGTCACCACTCTTCCTCTGACCAGCACCGGCACCGGCTGCAGCATCGTATCAACGTCGCTGTCAACCATCTACAACATGGTGACGTAGACCGTTTACGGCCTTCTCATTCCGGCTGGGAATACGACGTCGATTGAGGCTGCTGCCTTGACTGCTCGGCATGTGCCCCTGCCTCCGCATAGGGATGCGAGGATGAAGGGGTAGGCAATAGTCTTAGCTTAGTGGCTCTGACCCTGTTAGAGCCTAGCGCTGGCGCGCCAGGGGAGTCTATGAAACCTGCTATGACACCGTGATAGCTAGAAGGAGGCACAAGCTAGGAGGAAGCACAGGTGGTACTTGTATTCTAATCACATCGTATCTCTATCTGCTACATATCTAATCACCATCTAATAACCATCCCACTTTCCCCCTTCCCCCTCCCCCCAGACAGACGACTGTCGGCCATTTCTTCGTCGTCCACAGCCTCACAGCTTCTTCTCCATCACCCTCATGTCCGACGGCCCGGCCAAGAGCGCCTTCAGGCGCGGGTAGTGATCCTCGACCCTGTCCAGCCGCACCGTGACGTAGCCCATGCGCCCGTACCAGGCCCCCAGCCGCGCCTTGCCCGGGTGCGTCCACTCCCGCGGCATCAGCAGCTCGACCTGGCCGACCGCGGCGCCGCGCCTCCTGGCCTCCTCCTCCCCGAACCGCATCAAGGACCTGCCCACCCCGGTGCCGCGGCAGGACGGATCGCACACCAACATCCCGAAGACGGGGATCGTGGAGCTGCAGTCGGAGCCGGGGGCTGAATTGGACCCTGACTGCTCTGTTCGCCACTGCGTTCGCATGCAGCCGAGCACGCTCGAGGCGCTAGGTTCATCGTCCAAGTCACGTCCACCCTCCTCATCGCCCTCGTGGGACCCGGCAGCAGCAGCTGGCGTCCAGGCGACGGTGAGCTCACCCGCTTCGATGGCCGCCTGTAGCTCCACGCTGTCCGTCCGGCGGAAGAGCTCACGCGGGTGCCAGAGGTCGCCCTCGTCCGCCATGTACGAGTCGTTGATCATGCCTACGAGGCGAGTGATCAGTGCCATTTCGGACGCTGCCGAGGTCGGGGCGACGCCAAACCTCAGGTTGGCCACCCCGGAAGGAGCGGGGAGGCCAGCCGCTGTCTCATGGCCGGATCTTGCGGCCCGGGTCAGAGGAGGTGTTGGAGGCACCTCCTCGAGGTTAGGCTGAAGCTGAGGTTGCTGCTGCTGCTGTGACATGTTTACCGATAATCGGTGCCGACTGTGGCCGTATACCCGTATGCTAGTCTGGCTGTCGCCCAAGGATATCGCGGTGACTCTCAGAACCTCCAGACCAGATAGCTGTGGCTTGGTTTGGATTTCCATTAGGTGGTCCGACTTGGATAATATCAAGACTACACCCCTTGATATTTGCTAGAGCGGGGAGAATTGATTCCCCAGACATCTCGCTCTCGGTAAGAACCTATTTTCAAACGCTGGTGGATGTTCGATCCGAGAAGAGGGGGCACTTAGGTAGCATTGGGTATTCTAATTGGTGGTGGGTGCTGTCGAGTTTTACCCCGTACTTATTGCGCATGTCCATGGATTTTATCTTGAGGTCGAAATATTAATTATCACCCGAGTGCCAGTAAGAGGCCACAGCAATTATATACCTAGAGGTAATGCAAGTTATGTATAATGGAAATGTTGAGTGTTAACTGGATATGCTGTGGTGGGTTGAAGCTTCCCTAGGATGCTGATCAGGGGACGGCAGTAGGGCAGTCAGTTCCTGGTCTAGCGGGTAGTCTGCTGTAGTGGAGGTGACGACGGGAGGGCCGGAAACCCGTGACGTGACGAGGATGCACCAGCCAGCTTGCAATTGACCTACCAAGTCATTCTAGGCCACCTACCTGCTGACATGTGTCTAGTATGATGTAGCTCTACGCCAAACAAAAGCTGCTCTAATTGGCGGTCGATTTGCTTCCTTTTGCGTCCTCTTGTTTGGCTGGAGGCATCGTTGGAGAAGGGTGGCTCCATCCTTTCTAGCTCTATCCGATAACACCAATCTATGCAGCAGCAATCAAACCTTCCCGACAGTTGTGGCGATGGATGACGATGAGCGCGATGAGTGGGATAAGCTGGCGGGGGACAGCCACATCCAACGAGGCAAGCAGCAGACTTTCGAAGCGTCCCAACGGCCGAACATTGAGAGCGCCACCACCAATGGGGCCGCGGTAGCTTTGCGAAACAGCGTGGTTCCGGACGTTGAGCCAACAGGCCTTGCCATCAGCTGGATGTCCGAGCCGAGAGGCCCGGCGACAACAACCCCAGAACCAGCACCTTTAAAGCCACATCTCCCCACACCGGCAGTGACACCAACCGATTCCGAGTCACAATCCCCCATCGCAGGTGACGGACGGACCGCGCTGGCAACCGAGAACAAAGACGAGCACGAGCACAAGGACGACGGCGATGAGAATGGCCAGACTTTCCCTGCATTCCCTGCCGTCGGCGACATAGGCAAGCTCAAAGATCTAAGGGTAGACACTTCGCAGTCCTACCAACAGAGGCCTAGGAAAGAGTCGGGTTCAAAACAAGGCACACAACAAGACAAGGACAAGGTTCGCAGGCTCTCGGCTAGCAAGATGCAAGAGCTCGCAGCTTCTCCCGAATCCCTGCCCGTCGCCTCCATCCTAGACCGTAGGATTCCGGACCATCCACTCTCGGCCGGCATCGTCGAGTCGGCAGGACGCGCCGATCTCGTCGACTCGCTCGCGGAGCAGACCCGGCCCCTACGTCACGGCCGGGGTCAGGGCCATGGCTCGCTCGGGAATGGGGATGCCCTGCAGGCAAGGTTTGACCGGGCCAGCACCAGATCCATGGACCGACCCGGGTCTGGCTCCGTTTCCGCAGCCGGCTCGGTATCGGCGTCTGCCACCCCAAGGCCCGGCCTCTCACCCCGCACAGTGTCAACACCCCCTATCAACAGGCGAAAGTCAAGCAGCACCAGCCAACAGGGATCCAACGGACCGGTCAACCGTCGCAACTCGTTCCACCCTGCGCCCCGTTCCTCCCAGGGCCATGGCTCTGGCCAGGGTTCCGTGCCACCTCCCCTAAACCTCGAGAGCAGCACTCACCACATGCTCAATTCGGCTGCCGAACAACAGCAACAGCAGCAGAAACCGCCCTCCGATGCAGCTACCTCAGACTCACAGCCCCAGCAGCAAGCGGCTGCTCCTCCAGCCCAGGCGCCGGCCGCGGTTTCCAGCCTCCCTCTCCCGCCAATGTCGGTACCAACATTCCTGCAGCTGGAGCTCGCAGGGCAGCGTCCCAGTCCCCTCTATATCCACCACTCGTACTCGAGCGACATCCCCTACGAGTCGAGCGTGGTCAAGATAGAGCGGCTGAAGAACTTCCTCTTGCTTCCGTCCTTCCTGGAGCGGACGATCCTGTTCGGCGCCCTGGCCTGTCTCGACGCCTGGCTGTGGACCTTCACCATCCTGCCGATGCGGTTTGTGATCGCGGTCAGCGTGCTGGTCAAGTGGTGGAGCTATCTTGTAGGCAAAGAGGCCCGCTGGGCCATTGGCTATGTGTGGTACGGCATTGGCCGCTGGTGGAGAAGGGGAGGGAGCCGGGGCAGGGCGGCTTCTAGGGCGAGCCAGACAGACCGGGGAGGTAGGAGTTCGGCCGGCGAGGAGTCCCGAAGCCCTAGCCGGGTGCGCGAGCCGCTCAGCAACAACATGAATGGTGGCAACGTGGGCACGGCTGCTGGCGCCCCGAC
Organism: Pseudohalonectria lignicola; assembly: GCA_003049395.1. Lineage (NCBI taxonomy): Eukaryota > Fungi > Ascomycota > Sordariomycetes > Magnaporthales > Ophioceraceae > Pseudohalonectria > Pseudohalonectria lignicola. Next base: position 47,509 of record PYSP01000134.1, read on the forward strand.
GGTCAACGGGACAGTCCCCCCGGCCTCTGCCCCTGTTCCCCGCCGTACCCACTCCAAGTCTCACTATGGACATGGGCATGGATCCGGAAGCGAGCTTGGGCTCAGGCATGGACAACCGCAGACACAAGCACAGGCGCAAGCACAAGCACAGACACAGGGCCACAAACACGGACGTGGACAGGGACATGGGCATAGGCATACCACCTCCCGCCACCGCCGGACCCAGTCGGTGCCCTCAGGGCTGACCTCGTTCCACAAGGCGGACATACTGCAGGGGTTCGTCATCATCGTCAGCAGCCTAGTGCTGATGCGGTTGGACGCCAGCCGGATGTACCACTTCATCCGGGCGCAGTCGGCCATCAAGCTGTACGTGATCTACAACGGCCTTGAGGTCGGGGACCGGCTCCTCTCGGCGCTGGGGCAGGACCTGTTCGAGTGCCTCTTCAGCGAGGAGGTGCTCTCGCGCGACAGCCTGGGGCGGTCCAAGGTCCTGCTCCCCTTCGGCATGTTCTGCCTGGCCCTCGTCTACAACGTGGTGCACGCCACTGCGCTCTTCTACCAGGTCATCACCCTCAACGTGGCCGTCAACTCGTACTCGAACGCCCTGCTCACCCTGCTCATCTCGAACCAGTTCGTCGAGATCAAGAGCAGCGTCTTCAAGCGGTTCGAGAAGGAGAACACCTTCCAGCTGACCTGCGCCGACATCGTCGAGCGCTTCCAGCTCTGGGTGATGCTCCTCATCATCGCCATGCGCAACATCGTCGAGGTCGGGGGTTGGACCGTCCCCGGTGCCGGCTCCGGAGGCTCAGGCGTTGGCGACTCTCCCGCGGCCAAGATCCCGTTGCACAGCGCCTCGATCCTGCCGGCCAGCTTCACGGCCCTGCCGACCTGGTTCTGGTCCGGCGAGGTGCTTTCGCCGTTCCTGATCGTGACGGCCAGCGAGACCATCGTCGACTGGATCAAGCATGCCTACATCAACAAGTTCAACAACATCAAGCCCAACTTCTACAGCCGGGTGCTCGACATCCTGTGCAAGGACTACTACACCAACGCTTTTGTCACCCCTTCCCTCACCCGCCGCCTGGGCCTGCCCCTGATCCCGCTGTCCTGCCTCTTCATCCGCGCCTCGGTCCAGACCTACCACATGCTCCTGGCCACCCACCTCCCGGCCCCGCTTCCGCAGTCGACGCAGACTGCCCTCGCGGTGGAGTCATCATCGTCAGCGACGCCCTCGTCCCCCGCCATGGCTGCCGCGCTCGACCGCCTCGACACGCTCATCCGAAACGCCCTCGGCCGCGCCGTCCATGGCCTCCCCTACAACGCCGCCACGGCCGCTGCCTCGTCGTCGGCCGGCCACAGCGGCAACGCGACGGGGGCGGCGGCGGCCTTCGCGCACGGCGGCCCGACGCGGATCCTGGGGAGCTGGACGGCGGACGACGCGGTGGCGGCTGTGACGATGCTGACGGTCTTTTCGCTCGCCCTGCTCGTCCTCCTGGTCGTCAAGTTGCTCCTGGGCATGGCGCTGCTGCGCTACTCGCGGGGGCGGTACGCGGCCATGCGGGCCTCGGAGGCTGCCGTGGCGGCGGGCAGGGCGGAAGCCGATGTGTTCGACCAGAAGGGGAGCAGGCGCGTCGGCGGGTTCGGGCACGTTGAAGTCGGCGAGGAGAGGAGGGCTTGGATCTACGAGGACGACCCGGAGGGGCTGAGGAAGGCGGTCGCCACGGAGAGGAGGAACGCCGGGAAGAGGGAGCGGAGCGACAAGGACCTTGGAAGGATCAGTCGGTATGAGATGGTCGCGAAGAGGATTTGGTGATAGGTGGGGTGCTTTGAGTAGGTAGGTAGGCATCCATGACCTGCCTATCCATCCACCCTCTTACCGTGTGCGCTGGTTCCTTTGATTTTGATTCCTTTTCCTTGTCGGGTCATTTTGGCGATATTATTCCATTGGGATCCGAAAGTAGCATATCTCTGGCGTCTCTAGACAGATTTGTTATTTAAAGTGGCATTAGCATTCTGTAGGCGTTCCCTGGCGCCACGATATCCCTTTCAGATCTTCAGTACCTTAGTCAACTGATCAAACTTGAGTTTGAGGTACTGGAGCGGGACTCTTCTGGAAGTAGGGTTGTTGTCAGTACCAGCCAACCTAGTCAGAACGCCGATCCGGTCCTAGAGTTTTGGCGTAACAATCGGTCGAATAATGAGCCAGGCTGTCCAGGCATAGATATAATTAGTCGCCGACCGTGAGAGGAGACATGTACCAGATATCAATATGCTATATTGTGAGTGCGCTGCTGATGCCTGTTCCCTCTCGTCAATAGTTCTTCAAATTCTTTATTAAGCACAACGGGAAGGACCTGGGGGAACACCAGCGACGTCTGTGACATCACATGCTGCTCAACAAGCCCTAGTGTACGTCCAAGAAGCGACACCTTGTTGGTGGGTGCTGGCCGTAGAATACACGAGATATAAGCCACCTATGAAACTACGTAGTAGATATACAGGCGCTTTGCTAACTTCCTACTCATCCTTCCTATCAACGTCCATGCCCTCACCCGCAACCTTCTTCCTCCTCACATTCATAGCCCTCTCAAGCTCCATCTCCCCCTCCCTGAGCGCAGCCCGACTCTGCTGCAGCCGCCGCTCGGTCCTCCTCCTCTCCTCCGCGGCGGCCTTCTCCCTCTCCCTGAGCGCCCTCTCCCGCCTCTCCCTCGCCACCTTGGCCTTCCCGACCGCCTCGTCCTCCCCGACCGCCGGCTCCCCTTCCTCCGGGGCGCTCGGCAGCGACTGGATGTAGGCCTCGACGAGCGGGTCCCTCGTGGCCGTGTCGAGCGAGATGAAGCGCAGGTCGGTCAGCACCCTCGGCGGGAGGTGCGCAGGGTTCGTCCGCCCGTTCAGCTCGGCCAGGGGCACCGACCTCAGCAGGGCCGTGAGGTCCGCCTTGAGCGTGGCCTGGGGCAGCTTCAGGCGCGCGACGTGCTCGCGGTACCACCTCTCGCGGTCCCTGTCCGAGAGGGCGCTGTCCCTCATGGCCGGCTCCTTGCGGTGCTTGCGCTTGAACTCGGGCCAGTAGAGCTTGGGCGTGGCCTTGTCCTGCAGGAAGGCCATGTAGGGTATGCGCGGGTCCTTCTTCTCCTCCCTGGCCCGCTGGTCCCTGAGCAGCTTGATCTTGTCGCGAGACCACTCGTCCCACGCCTCCTTGCGCTCCGCTGTCGTGCTCAGGACCGTGTAGCGCGGGTCGTCCATCACCTTGCCTTCCTCGATCAGCTTCTCCCAGGGGCTGTATGGGTTTATGCGGAAGTCATTCAGGAGATCCTTGAACAGGGCGCGGGCGTCCTCATCTGACAGGCCCACGCCCTCCGTCCCGTCCGGCCATTCGTCCATGTTCCCGTCGTCGTAGTCTCCCGGTTCCAGGCCATACTCTTGGCCCATCGCCTGAAGTTGGAATGCGATATCATCCTCATCGAACTCGGCTGGCTCTTCTGTCCGTTTTCGCTTGGCTGGATTCCCGTCATCGTCCTCACCATCGCCGTCCATCGCGTCCTCCTCATCTGTGACTTCGATTTCCTCGTACTCGGAGCTATCGTCGGCTGCGCCCTGCTGCCCTTCCGCGCCAGCAGATTCGTCATCCTCCTCCTCCTCCTCTTTTTCGTCTCCCTCCCTCTTCCCCTTGTCATCCTCGACCTTCTCCGGCCCTGCACTGGCCTTCATCGCGGCGTCGACCTTCTCGCGAATCCGCGCCTGATCCAGCTCCAAGATCCCCGCTTTCAACCTCTCCGGTATCCGCCAATAGCTCGCGTTCTTTTCAGGGTTGAAGGCGAACCGGCGGCCGTACTTGGTGTAGACAAGGATCCACGGCTCGCATCCTGGTATGGCAGCTGTCGACTTCGGTTTGTCGGCGGGCTGCGGCCGCTCTCGTCCGCCTTCACCGCCACCACCGCGGCCACCACGACCCCCTCTGCCAGCGAAGCCTCCGCGGGTGTTGGTCTGCGGCGGGGGGCGTGACCCATACTGCGCCATGAATGCGTTGGCGACGGCCGGGTCGGACAGCCGCACGGGCGCGACGGCTTGGTGCTGCATGAAGCTGGCGGAGGGTGTCATGAGCGCCGCAGACGGCCGCTTGTACGTCGACTCGCCCGTCGAGGCATTGTGGTAGTAAGTGTGGCCCGTTGGCGCTTTGTGCTCGGTCCATCCAGGGGGGAGGGATTGTGAGGCCGCCTCCCCGTTCCCCGATGACTTGTATGTCGATTTCAACATTGTACGGGACGGCACGATGGGAGGGCAGGGTGGCGGATATGATGCCCGCAAGCGTCGAGCGGCGGGGGTAGAGGACTTGTTCGTTACGGTATTCTTGGGGTGGTCATGCAGATCGCCAGGCAAGGTCCAGGACAAAATTTGGCGGAAGGCGCTGGCAGAATTATGGTCTATGGATGTCGAGCATGACGGGAATTGTCACGTGATCAGAGATATTGCCTCGTGGAAAGCTTGGATGAATCTAAGTCGGCTTCGGTTCTAAAAACTATCAGTAGTATGCACTAACTCTGATCAATCGAGAGCGGATATTGACTACGGTATGTTCTTGTGAGGATGCCTTCTGTGTTACAGGGCTTTCGCCTTCGCCGAATGTCCTATAAGAAATCGGCTTGGGTTGCCGATTCAGTCCCGCAGGTGTCTGGTCCGAGCTTCGATGTGCCCGTCAAAATTTCCCCTTCCATTTTACAATCCCCCGCCGGCTGATGTCACCAACTAACCCGAGTCCGAGTCAGGACATACCGTCGGCATCTCCCAAATCGAAAAGAGAAACACAAGTACAAGGTGGGTGGTGGATTCGCGGATGTGAAGACCCGAAGACAATCCAGCGAAGCCCATCCTTGTCGGACCCAATTGCATGCTTTCGAAAAAAATTGAAACATCCATGCCTGCGGGTCTCGGCTTCCCAAAGTGATGAGCACTCCCACCCGGCACGGTGGGGTCACGGCGGGGTTGTCCCAGAGCCGTTCATCCCGTCAAGTAACTTCCAAGTAGATAGACGCATCCGCATGCTGCCTGTACGGACCTGGAGCTTCTGCTGCTGCCGTTGCAGGAGATAAATCGACTGACATCAGTGCGGTTTCGTCACCACCTATCCATATCTGGGCTTAACATAACACCTCACTCAACACGATTGTTTCTACAAGTTCTCGCGAACATACAAGATATCAGCGTCGAGACAACTGGATCAATTCTTTCCATTGTTGCCAGGCTGCTATCGCAAGCTCCACCCCAAGTATATATTTTGGTATCTGTTTATTGAACCGCCTCACTCCCAACCAGATCCACCCATTAGCTAACCTCACAACCACGGCCATAGCCACAACCGTAGCCTTAGCCTTTCACATCTTCGGCTTCCATCATGGCTTCGAACCCTCCGGCCAGATGCTGCACCCTTGGCGTAAAGCACGAGTCAGTCTCAGTCTCCCATGTCCACTCCACCAAATGCACCTCTCTTCCCCAATTCTTGTAAGCCGGTGCTGAGACGCAAGTATTTACCGCCCACCCCAGGGGCGAACCTACGGGCAAGCTGGCCAAAGTCGCGGGCAAGTGGGACGTGTACCTCGCCCTGCCGCCCCCGGACAAGGCGCACAAGGACGTGGCTATCCTCTTCCTCCCGGACGTGATCGGGATCTGGCAGAACAGCCAGCTGATGGCCGACCAGTTCGCCGCCAACGGCTACACCACCATGATCCTGGACATCTTCAACGGCGACGCCATCCCCCTCAACCGGCCCGAGTCCTTCGACTTCATGGCCTGGCGCGAGAAGGGCTCGGACGGCAAGAACCCGCACACCGCGGCGGCGGTGGACCCGATCGTCGAGGCCGCTATCAAGGCGCTGAAGGAGGAGCACGGCGTCAAGAAAATCGGTGCTGTAGGGTACTGCTTCGGTGCCAAGGTGAGTCGTTACTTCCCCTGGGTTGTTCCAACCTTTTCATTTCCCTCCTTCGAGTTCCGCCTTTCCGTTCCCTCAACTGTTGTCCCCCTTTCCCCCATGCTGATACAAGCCCCGCATTTTGCGCGCGCCACATGACACACTAGTATGTCTGTCGCCACTACAAGACCGGCATTGACGTGGGCTACCTGGCGCATCCGTCGTTTGTCGAGGAGGACGAGCTGGCCAGCATTACGGGCCCGCTCTCCATCGCGGCGGCCGAGACGGATAGCATCTTCCCCGCGGACAAGCGGCACCTCTCGGAGGACATCCTGAAGAAGTCGGCGCAGCCCTACCAGATCAACCTGTACTCGGGCGTCGTCCACGGCTTCAGCGTCCGGGCGGACCTGTCCAAGAAGGTCGAGAAGTATGCCAAGGAGGCGGCCTTCCTGCAGGCCGTCCAGTGGTTTGACAACTGGCTGCTGTGACTCGGTAGCGGGGAAGGCGGTGGCAGCTGCGGTCGGGGGATCAAGCCGAATCTTTGAGCGCCATCCCCCCGGAGTCGCTTGTGTTCGTTGCTTGGTTCTTTGATGGCGTGGCCTGATTTGCGGCGCATCTCTTTGGAGGCTCCCGACCGCCCCCTGGCTTGTCTCTCATAGGCCCCTTCCCTCTGCTTTTGTTGTACTTGCCAATTGTCTCCTGACACGGCGGCAGATTCAGTTTGTCAAGGAGTACCTACTAAGAAGCAAATAGCACCGTTTTGGTCTTTTGATGAGAAATCAATCCTAAAAGTTAGTTCAGCCATAGTGTCTCAGCCTGGGGAAGCCTAGCAGGTGATCATATGGTGGGAAGCCTTACTCTGTTATCCCAACTAATGGGACAAACCTTCCCTTTTACAGGAAGTCTAGCTCTAATGAACCCTAGCCGTAATTTATCAAGTCGTTTTCAGCCCCCTGCGCACTCGACGCTGGCATAGTACCCCTTCCACCTAGGGTGGTACCGCCAGCCCCGCCGACGCTACCACCACCACCACTGCCGTCGCCACCGCTCATCCCCATGGACGAGCCGCCATTGCCCATTCTCGCCACACTCGCTTGGCCTCAAGACTGGCGCAAGCTCCCCCTAGATCCTTCTCGTCTGACATGTCCTGAAACGTATAAGCGGTGGCCCTCCCCAACAGATCCTGCATTAGGGCTGTGAGCGCTGCTAAGGTCGGCCTCACCAGGCTGTGGTACGACTCCTTCGTGTTCAAGGCCTGGTGGCTACCTAGGCCCACGAAGCCCGCCTGGGAGAAGTGCATGGGCCCGTAGCTCTGCACGCCCGAGATGACGGCCATGAACTGGCGGAGGATGTGCGAAGCGGATCAGGTCGGCGTGGGTGATGATGATGGCGGCCTCGACTGGGACGCCCGCCACTACCGCTGAAGCCCCAACGAGAACACCACCGCCGCCGCCACCTTGGGGTCCTCCTCCGGCGCCCATCCCTCCGATCCCTCCCATTCCTCCCCCAACTCCTCCGCCGACAATACCGCTGTTGAAGTGCGACGGGTAGTACAGCAGGAGCAGCAGGTGGTAGTAGCGCGCAGACAGCCAGGTGATGGAGTTGTGGATGGGCACATTGTCAGGCTCGATGGGACTGACCAGGCACCCGTTGCTGTACCAGTTCTCAATGTTAGGCCTGATATCCATCGGCATGGCCCTCCTGTCGGCATAGGAGAGCGCGCTGACGTCGGCATGCCTCCGGAAGTGGACGCAGCGCAGGATGCGGTCCTCGAGCTAGCGCAGTTGGATGACGTGCCTGCTCGTCTGCAGTATCATAGCGAACTAGGCGCGCTCGGCCGAGGCGAACTCCTCGATGGTCAGGCCGGGCAGGGGCACGTCCATCTTCTCGTCGGTCACGGCGACGGGCAAGCCCAGCGAGTTGGCCATCATGCGGTCCAGCACGTAGATGCTCCAGAAGAGGCGGTGGCGCAGCTCGGCGTCGGTCGGCGAGAGCGACCTGTCGTCGGACACGCGGCAGGTGAGGCCCAGCAGCATGGCCTGGCGGCTGACGATGCCGACGATGGAGAAGGCCGAGACCCCCTTCGGGTCGAAGAGCGAGTAGAGCGCCAGCAGCACCAGCACCTGCACCGACTCGATCTCCTCGCGGCAGAGGCACTCCTGTATGATGTCCGAGTAGGGGACCTCGAACCTGGACGCCGTGCCCTCTTGGATCTGGCCGGCCTGCTGCAGCGTGGTGCACCCGATGGCCATGATGAGGTACAGCAGGGTCGAGTCTACGTCGCGGGGCCGCTTGGCGAAGTCGCCAAACACCTCGAGGTCGTTGAGAACCTTGGTGCGGTCCACGAAGGGGTAGGCCCGGTTGACGTTGTGGAAGTAGGCATCGACGAACCTGCGCGCCGCCGCGTCGGGAGGAAGGCCGAGAGATGATATCATTAGCGAGGATGTTGGGCCCCCGGTCGGGTGACTACTGTGAGCACTACCGGCGCCGGCACTACAACTGCCCCTGCCCCTGCCACTACCGCCATTCTGAGCAACAGGCCCGGCAGGGGCAGAAGCGGAGACAGAACTGACATGCACAGGCCGAGGCCTAGAGGACATGGAGTCGAAGGCCCTGGATCGGAGTTCAACTTGGACCCGAATCGGTGACTCGTCCTCCACGCTGACGTCCATGCTCTCCTGTTCGTCGAAGAGGGGAACTTGATTCTGCCCCAGCCCCTGTCCCAGCCCCAGCCCCAACCCTGGCCCGGCATGGTGTCCTCCTCCGACCACGATGGACGAGGACCTCACAGAGCTTGGCGTCTGGGGCACATCCCCAAGCCCCATGTCGGCCGGCGATGCGGACGACACAACACTGCCCGCGCCGCCTCCCCCTCCGGCAGCTCGCACTAGCTCGTCGAGGTCGGAGCCCGTCTCGGCTGCCTCGACGGGCGGCAAGCCCGCCGGCAGCCTCTCGTTGATGAAGCGGGACAGCCACTCGACCCGGGCGCGGAGGTGGTGGGTCTGGGCCGAGCTGGACGAGACGGGAACGGAAAAGGAGCACTTCTGCCCCGCGGCGGCGCACAGGGCGCAGACGGGGAAGGTGCGGCTGCCCTTCTTCTTGAAGCTGCGGCACCTGTCGCACGCGGGGATGTTGCGAGCCGAGCGGGCGAGGGATCCGGGGCCCGCCCTCCCCGGTTCCGGGCGAGCGGCAGGAATCGGAGTTGCGCCGCTCCCGGTTCCGGCGCTGGTGCTGGTGCTGGCAGTGGGGGAGGCGGATCGGCGCGAGCTGTCGCTCCCCGGGGATGGGCGGTTGATGCGGAAGCGGTGGAAGGACGACTTCATGTCGGACGCGGAGGTGACATGCTCTTCTTGCTGGCATGTCAGCCGGCGGCGATCGGCGAAAGGGCGGGCTGTCCACACACTGGTTGTTTACTGGCTCCAGTCGTTTCACCCTTGACCTTGATCCTTCCACGTGCTGTAAATACACTGCACGGCGGTAGGCACCGCGGCAGGTACCTGATTAGCTCCTTTGCGGTCACAGTGGCCGTCCCAGGATAGGAAGGACCAGACGGAATAGTGACGGGCAAGACGCGACTCAACAATCAAAATCATCAAAACAACAGAACACATTAGTTGAGCCATCAAGAACACAGCAAGTCAGGGCGATGCCAGTCAGGGCAGGGGCAGGTCATTGAATACTTAATACGGATTCTGTACACTCAACTCTCAGTCAGTAACAAGGGTGGCCTACAACGATACGAGCTAGCCTGTCTTCCCCAACAAGAATTGCGTCCCTGCTGTTAGGCTAGGTGCTGCTTAGTGTGCCCTGACTCGCGTCCTCCAGCACTCCATAGCTGTTACCTGTTAAGACTTGTGAGGCACTAGTGAACAGCCCCCGCCCGCCCAGTATGGTCGTCAGAGGAATCCGCTTATTAACTGCCCGCGACTAAATGACAAAAAAGTCCACTTTGCTGAGCGAAAAATAGCTGCTTCCGTCTCCTTCGGTATCTTCGGGTTCTCCACGGTCTAATTACCAGATCCAGTAATTCTTTCGTGGCTGTTGGCTCCGACGAACGCACCAACTATAATCAGCATGGGCAGACGGAGAAAGACACTCACCACATATTCCTGCGTATGTCACGTTGATAAAGATGGAACCAACAGAAGAGGAAAGTACAAAAACAAAATGGATCAAAAGAAGAGAAAGAAATAGAGCCGCTCGGTGGGAAGGCTGCAAGTATATGAGAGCGCTAGAGTATGTCATGTTGACAAACGTAGAGGAAAGCTTGATTCAGTGTGTGCATTCCAAAGCATGGGACACTAACACAACGCACACCAACACGGCCAACCAACCAACACCTACACGCTATCCTCATATCACATATTCCGTCGTGGCTCAAAGCCAATAAGAGACAAGGCAAGGACGAAACTCTCTTAATTTACCTCATGACTTCTTTTGCTCAACACAGAGTTCAAACATAGAAATTACCCGAAAACTTGCCGCCTTTTTCAGCATTTATTCCCGCCGGCTTAGGCAACAATATTGTGTCATCGGACGACTTCACTCAAAGGCAGAAGGCGGAAGGCAAAAGGTAAAAGGCAAAAGCAGAAAGAAAGCACTAGGACTTCACGGCTCCCAAAATGTCGCCAACATTTCTTGGGGAGAAATTGAACATCGACAGGGTTGCCATCACTGGGGCTGGCTCATCCGGCTTGGCTGCAGCAAGGTGAGAGAGACTTGGGGTCGAATTCTTGGAGCCGATGCATGACATGGCCTCAGCAATTAAAACCCGGCTGATCAGTTCATGTCCTGTCGGTCTCCCACCGACTAAACCCCCTATTCCGTCATCAAGTCACCTCCGAACCGAGAACAAGTTCTCAAAGATCGAAATCATCTAGCAGAGAGCAACAGTCGGTGGGATATGGAACTACACTCCCCTGACAGTGGTGGACAATGACTTCTCCATCCCGCGGTCGGCGCCGAGCAAGATCTCAGACACGGCCGTGTGGATGGACGACGAATCGCCCGCCCAGTTCGTTTCACCCATTTACGACTCTCTGGAGACCAACATCCCGCACGTCCTGATGAACTATTCGGACACGCCCTTCCCATCAGGCTCCTCCTTGTTCCCATGCCACGGGGTGGTGCTGGAGTACCCGAAGGACTACGCCTCGGGCCTCAACGACGGCATCAGCTTCACCCTCGAGACCCAGGTGCTGGCCGTCAGGAAGATCACTGGCAGGGAATCGAGTCGGCGATGCTGGGAGGTCGAGGTGCTCCACCTAAAGACCAAACGGAGGAGAAGTCTTGAGCTTGAGGCCGTCATGGTCGCCAGCGGTCACTATAATGACCCCTATATCCCGGACATTCAGGGGCTCGCCGAGTTCAACGAGAAGCATCCCGGAGCCATCTCGCATTCAGAGTTCTATAGAAGACCTGAGGAGTATACCAACAAGGTATGCTTTGTTCCTTCCCATCTCTTCGTACTGCATAACAAGATAGCTGGACACGGACCAAGTGTCCTAGTCAAGTAATTAAAGTGAACCATTTGTGCTCTGACATTTTCACAACCACAACCCCACAAACCCCGCAACTATAGAATGTCATAGTGGTCGGAAACTTCGCCTCAGGGATCGACATCAGCGTGCAAGTGAGCAAGGTATGCTAAAGCCTGGTCATAGTCTCAGAGAAGGAGAAGGAGAAGACCATGGAGGATCTTGGGTTTGACTATGCCGTCTGGAAGGCAGAGAAGAAGGCAGGAGCTAATTACGGAATAGACCGATGTTAAGAATGAGAGAGGTCTGTACTCTCTGATCGAAGAGGGTTAATTAAGTAATTAGAGTTTTCTTTTGAAGTTGGAAGAGTTTACAGGAGGATAGACATCATAGCATGGCATCATGGAATATTGGAATCATGTCATCTCCCTAGAATGCTAGTTCTTATATATCTTGTCAGCAACTGCAATCGCCTATCTTTAACCGTGCAGATGAGGGAGCTACTGAACTCAGGAGTGGCTTAAGCTAATTAGTGAAGCAATTAAGTGAACTATCAGTTTGACAAGGGCTCTTGTCTCGAACACGACGGAACTATGTGGAAATACCAAAACGGCGCAGAATATGCAAAGAGGCAGTCCCAATCTAAATGCAAGAGGCGAAGACGTATGGAGAAAGAAGAAGAAAGCTTCAAAAGAAAAAGGAAAGAAGTCAAGAAGTTAAAAAAAGAAGAGAAAAAAGGGAAAGGGGAAAAAAGAAACAAAGAAGAAAAGGAGTCTCTAAACAATAGTATGGACTGATAATTAGATGTCAAACCACTTCCCCTCTTAACTACCCCCAATGAAAGCCGTCTATATTTCATTTCTCAGACTTCTTCTAAGCGATGCACAACTCCAGATATGAACGCCCCGGCCACATCATCGCCAGCAAGCCTGTTACCTGAACCAAAGATCCCTATATCAAGCCCTCCTCGCTCATTCAAGGCGGCTTCGATGTCAACCGCATCCTGCGAACAGATGGAAGTGGTTAGTTGAGGCCTGATATCAATATCAAATTCCAGAGCAACAGCAAAGAAAAAGAGTGCCAAGCTCCACCAACTCACCAAGAACGCATCACCAACCGTATTCCCTTCCATCTGTTTCATCCACGGGTACTCATCTGGTCCTGGCCTTGGCCCACTTCCGCCACCACAAGCACCATCTGCAGCTGCACCATCACCATCCCACTCGACCGGGAGCAGCTTCAGCTCCACGGCATAGCCCTCCTGCCCAGGCTTGACAGCCTCAGGAGAGGCCGTGGCGGGCAGGCTCAAGAAGTTGACGAAGCAGTCCACCCGGACGCCCGTCCACTCGGCGACCTCCCACAGCCCGACAGCGGCGTTCGTCCGACCGGACAGCTCCCTCAGGTCGCTCTGGATCGCCGCGGCCGAGGCGGCGATCCCGCTCCCCAGGGGATTCATGACCCTTAGGGGTATCAGGCTGAGCGTCGGGTACGGCAGCGGCCGCTCCATGTTGTCGCCGTCCCTGTTGGCGAGGTAGATGCCGAAGACGATGTCATTGGGGGTAGTCTGAGCCGCCGACAGCGCTGCCAGATGGCTTGCCACGGCCGCCAGGAGGAGCGCCTGCATGCTAACACCCCGGGACGCGGCGTTTCTCTTCAGGGCGGCGATGCTGGAGATGGCGTCGGGGATGAATCTCGAGATACGTGCAGGTGCATCCTCCGGTGACTCCGAGTGGTCCTCAGAAGCCGACCTCGTCGCCGCTGCGGCATCTCCAGCATCTCCCTGGAAGTTGGAAGGTGTCAGGGCAGCCCCCTGGAGATATTTGGTCCAGAATGCCTTGCGATCGTCCCACGCGCCATGCTCAAGCCGAGCTGCCAGCATGTCCTTCCATATCCCTATCGCTGAGTTTGCATCCACCAGCTGCTGTCCTGCTGTCTCGCAGTCGTCGGGGATGGTGATGTTGAGTAGCTGTTGAAGCCGACCAACCATGGCCGGAAGGCTGACGCCGTCATAGAGGGCATGATGGATCCTCAGAGTGAGCATCCAGCCCTCGCCCTCCTCTCGCCGTTGCTCGACCTTGAGCTTCACCAAGGGGGTGAAGGAAAACCCATCCGTCTCTGCTGTCTCCCCAAGCCCGAGATCGAAATGCAGCGTCGCATCGCAATACCCCTGAGCTGGCCTCAAGACGACCTGCACAAACGGCACTGTCCCATCTCCAGTTGCGACAAAGGCGGTCCTCAGAACCGGCGTCTCCCCCACCAGTGCTGTCCAAGCCGCACATATGCGGCCGAGGGCGGATGCCGGCAGTGACAGCCCATAGCGGAACTCCGGGAAGAAGACCTCGCCGTCCGTGTTCTGCCACACAGATATCATGTGCACCTGCATCGGGCTGGCAGGCAGGACCTCCTCGACATCTCTCCCCACATCGAGCCCTACGTTCCGTAGTAGCGAGGGCACATCGACACGCTTCAGCACCGCCGCCAGGGTACCGCTGGCATCCTGCACCATCCCACCACCGCCTGTCTCGGAAACACCACTCAGCTGCATCTCCTTCCCGGAGCCTACCCCTGAGAGCGAGACCGTGTCTCTCCCCGTCCGACCGGCGGCAATGACGGCCATGTCGGCCAGGCTCTCCGCCCTCAACAGGTCCCTCACCCGCAGCTGCACCCCCCTCCTCCGCAGCAGCGAGCTGACCTTGATGGCACTGATCGAGTCGAGCCCGAGGTTGTAGAGGTTATACGTCTTCTTCACCGAGGCGGCCGAGACCCCACTCACGTCAGCCAGGACCCCCCTGATGGCCTCCTCGAGCGGCGTCCACTCCTCGTCCACGAGCGTCGACGTGTCGGTCTGGGAGGACATCTCCTCGGTCGAGGTCGGCGTCGTCCTGACCCTGAAGGACGGGAGCCCGCAGACCGAGACGCCGGGGCCGTCCCCGTCGCCGCCAAGACCACCACCGCCACCAACCGGCTCCGGATCGGCCACCGCGAGGACGGACGAGTCCGGCGGCGACCTGACCAGGAAGGCCAGCGCGAGGTCGAGTTCGTGCAGCAGCTGGTCCGCCTCCCGCCTCGACAGGAAGGCGTCGTCGCACGCGGTCCGCCACACCACCGACGCGCCTGAGATCTCCATCTCCACGCAGACGGGGTACTCCACTGCTGAGTCCCCGCCGACGGACTTCATGATGTCGTCGATAACCATCTCCCCAGTCGGACCACTCCCCCCAGCCTTCTGCATGATAAAAAGCGTATTAAACAACCCATCCACACGGCCAACACCGCCGACAGAAGAAACCCCGGCCAGCCGCTGCGCCCTCCGCAGCGGGAAGTGCATGAACTGGCCCGCCCCGGCCGCGTTCTCCTGCATGTAGGCAAGCATCCCCCCCACTGTGCCGTGGAGCACCGCTCGGACGGCGACCGTGTTCATGGTGGGGAAGAGCAAGCCCTCCGCGGCCTCGGTCTCACGGCCGGAGAGCACGCCGCCGAAGGTCACGTCCAGGCGCCGCGCCCGCGTCGCCAGCACGGCCGCCCAGCAGGCCTGCCCGACCACGTGGGCGCCCACGGCGGCGCGGCGGCAGAACCGTGCCAGCTGGTCCGCCGACGCGGCCGAGGAGGCCGCCTCGGCGCGGTGCACGAGTCTCTTCTTTCTGGTGATGCTGGTGGCTGTGGTGTTGCCATCCTTGCCATCCTGGTCAATATCGTCCCCCCCGTCGAGGTCGTCGCCATCAGTAACCAGCCTCCGCGGCTGCACGTGCGTAGGGACGGCCCCGGTTAGGGCGTCGAGCCAGAAGTCGCCCGCCTCGCCGCCGCCGCTGCCACCGCCACTACCACCACCGCCGGCCGGCGAGTGCGAGCGTAGCATGTGGCCCAGGTACTCGACGTACGGCTCTCTGGGCAGGTACCGGCCGCGGTACGTGTCCCGGACGTCCTGGTGAAGCAGGCGCAGCGACCAGCCGTCGTAGAGGGCGTGTGACATGGACAGGACTAGGAAGAGCTGCTGTTGCCGCCGCCTCCTCCTGCCTGGGTCGCCGTCTCGCAGCCTGACGAGCGCGAGCCGGAAGAGGCCCCCGGACTTCGACGGCCCTACTTCCTCGGCGCGGCTGCGTATCCCCTCCATCTCCCCGGGGATGTCACCCTGAGCGGCGACCTCCAGCTCTTCCAGGGGCAAGTGAAGGCCCTCGGCCCGCACGACGACCTGGCAGAAGGCCGAGTCGAACTCGGCGCTGTCGACCTGCACGAAGACGGTGCGCAGGATGGGGGAGGCCTCGAAGACCAGGCGCCACGCCCCGAGGAGGCGGTCTATGTCGACGTCCGCGGGCACCTCGAGCAGGTCGTGGTTGAAGTACCGCCGATAGCCGGACTGGACCATGTCCGCCACCAGGGAGTCCTGCAGCGGCGTGGGGGGCAGCACGGTCTCGACCCTGCCGAGGTCCAAACCCGCGAGCGACGAGGGTTCCTGATCCTCAAGGTACCTCCTCAAAGCGGCGGAGATGCTCGAGAGACGGCGTGAAGAACCCCCTTCTTGCTCATCACCGCCCTCCCTCCCCCTACTACCACCAGGTGGTGCATCACCTGGTTGCTGATTGGCACCCGCCACCTTGTTGTTGTTGTTGTTTTGCCCAAGGATCTCGACAAACCGCAGTATCGTCTGCCCCTTGACCAGCTGGCTGTTACTGAGCGCGATGCCCCTCTTCCTCAACCTCGCCGACAGCTTGATGGTGTCGATGCTGTCCAGGCCGAGCTCCAGCAGACCCGTCTTCTCGCCGACACTGTCCGGGCCCACGCTGGCAAGCGCCGCGACCTCGGCCCTGAGCAATCGGGCATCTTCAGTCCACTCGAACGGCGGTGACGGGTATGACGATGACCACGTTGTTGAGGAGACCACCATTTGGGGGTTCGTCGCCGGCAGTGTTTCTGACCCCATCTGCCCCGGAGCCGCCGTTGTGTCTCGATGCACCCCCTCAAGCCCGGCCGGGACATCAACATTGCCGCACCCGACCCTGCCCTCCGGATCCCCCGCCATGGCCGCCATGGCCTCCTCAAACTCGTCCAGCATCCCGGTCAGCGTTGCCTCGTCGGCGAACCCGGCCTGGGCGACGAGCAGCACCTCGACCCGGCCGTCCCTCGTCAGCGTTGCCTCAAAGGCGAGCGGGTAGTCGGCGTCGACCTCCGAGTGTGCCTCCCTCCAGAGCCCGGCCGCGGCCGCCGGAGAGGGCAGCGGCTCTCTCTGGCAGGAGAAGAGCGTGTCGAACAGCGACCTGCCGCCCGCACACCACTTCTGCACATCCCGCAGGGCCACGTGCTGGAACGGCAGCGTGGCCGTGTTGAAGTCGTGACACCGTCGGGCAAGCGACGCCCACGTCGTTGTCATTGTCGTCCCTCCAGACGACCCCTCCTCCCCCACGTGATCGTGTTCATCGGCAACATGGAAAGGGAGCGTGTTGAAAAGCGGGCCGACAACGTGCTCCGCCTTCTCCACGTCGATGGCTCGCCCGAACACGATCACCCCGACGGTCAGGCCGCCCGACCGTTCCTGGTTCTGGTCCTGGTCCTGATCCTGGTTCTGGTGGCGGCGCCTGCACCTCCGCCTGAGGAGGACCGACATCCACAGCGCCTGGACGACGGCCGAGTGTGTCACGTTGAGGCGCCTGCGCGTCGACTCGAGGGCGCCGAACCTCAGCGACCTGGAGACGCCCACGTCCGCCTCTGCGCCCGCAGCACTGCCGGGGCCCGTCCTCTCGGAGAGCCGGGGGAGGGGGAGGAAGAGGGGAACAAAGGTCGCGCCACGGAGGTGCTCCTCCCAGAAGCCCCTCGTGTGGCCGTAGCTACGCAAGGGGCCGTGGACGAGCGCGTCGATGAAGGTGGTCCGGGACTCGATCTCCTCGGTCCCGAGGTACAGCGCCGCAGCCTTGGCCGTGATCATACCCAAGCTGTTGGCGTCGTAGAGCCCGTGGAACATGTGCAGGCGGAGTAATGTCTTGGCCACCGCGGTTTTTGTTGCTGTTGTTATTGTTGCTGTTGTTGTTGTTGCTGTTGTTGTTGTTGCTGTTGTTGTTGTTGCTGTTGTTGTTGTTGCTGCTGCAGCTATTGCCTCCCCCCGCTGTCGGTACCTGGGCCTGAGCCTGACGAGGAGGAGCTCGAGCGGGGATGTGATGTCCCCCTCGTTCCTCGCCACCCACTGCTCATGTCGGTCTCGGAGAGCCCTTCTCACCGCCTCCTCATCACTGCTGCTGTTCCCATCACCATCACCATCGACGTCCACTTCAACCTCCATCTCAGCCCAGGGAAGCCGCACCTCCTTGAGGGCCACCTGCACGAACCCCTCCGTCGAGCTGATGAACCTCGTCCGCAGGATGGAGAAGGAGTCTACGATCAGCTGCCACGCGGCCGCCAGCCGGGGGACGTCGACCCTGCCGTGCAGCTCGAAGGAGAAGGCGTTGAAGTAGGCGGCGCCCCGCCCATCACCATCCGTCTTGGACCTCGATATCAGGCCCTGCTGCAGCGCCGAACAGGGGGCGATGTACTCGATCTGGTCCGGCTGGACGCCCAGCGCCCGGCATGCCTGGGACCGGTTCCGGTGCTGGCACGCCTCGACCGCCTGCCTGGCCTCGAGGACGGAGCCCACCAGGTCCTTGCGGCCCGATGACGCCCTGGTCTGGAGCGCCCGCACGAGGTCGCCCAGGACCGGGTGCTTCAGGATCAGCGCCGGCGTCGCCTGTCCGAGCCCGCCCCGCTTGAGCGTCCTCGACAGCCTGAGGGCGGAGATGGAGTCGACCCCGAGCTCGAAGATGCTCGTGGATGCCGTGGGCGCCCTATCTGCCTCTCCCGTGGCTACCGCCTCTTCTGCTTCGAGGAGCTTCATGCCGCGTAGGGCAGCCAGGACACGCCGCCCAATTTCCCCGCTGAGCGCTCTGGCTCCCGCTCCTGCTTCATGTGGTGACAAGGCCGATGCGGAAACAAGCTGCTCCTGACTCAGCCCGTTGAACAGCCTCTTCAGCTCCTTGAGCTCGGCCTTGCTGTTCGGGGACAGAGGGATGAAGGGCAGCTGGAGCACATACGTCGGCACCATGTACCCGGGCAGCCTCGCCCTGCAGGCCTCCTGAACCTCCCGCCCCAGCGCTGAGGCGCCCGCCGAGACAAAAGGTGTGAGCTCCTGTCGGCTGTGAGTAGCCGGTGTGGTGGCCGCCGAAGACTCTTCCTCTGCATGCACAGACCTGGTGGCAACAACAAAGGAGACGAGGAAGTCCTTCTGCTTCTTCTCGTCGCGGATCACCATGGTGGCCACGTCCTCGACCCCGGGCGCCCCGGCCAGGACGGCGTGGTTGATCTCCCCGATCTCCAGCCGCTGGCCCCGCAGCTTGACCTGGTCGTCCGCCCGCCCGAGGAAGTCGAAGCACCCGTCGTGGAGGATCCGGACCAGGTCGCCGGTCCGGTACACCCTCTCGCCCCCGAAGCGCCCCAGCGTCGGGAACCGCTCCTCTGTGAGCTCCTCCCGGTTGAGGTAGCCCTTACCGACAAGCTTCCCCGACACGCAGAGCTCGCCGACCCCTCCGCGGAGGACGGGCGCCTCCGTGCCGGGCCTGAGCACGTACGACCCGACGTTGGGGAACTGCCTGCCGATGTTGGAGGGCCTCCCCGACCGCGGCACCCTCGGATATATGGTGCACCCGATCGTGGCCTCTGTCGGCCCGTACGCGTTGTAGACGACGGCGTGCCCGCCCCAAGCGTCCAGCACCTCCTGCTTCAGCTGCTCCCCGCCCGTGATGAAGACCCCCCTGCGCAGTGAGGGGGCCTCGTCCGGCCGCACCAGCCGCGCCAGGCTCGGGGTCAGGTCGACGTGCGTGATCCCCAGCCTCGAGATGGCCGCCGCCACGTCCTCGAGGATCAGGTCCCGGGGCGCGGCCACGAGCCTGATGCCGACAGCCCAGCTCCAGTACTGCTCCAGCACGGAGACGTCGAAATGGAACGCCGCGAACTGCAGCCAGCGCGAGGTCTCGTCCCAGTGGCCCGCGAAGAGCTCCCGGAACGCGAACATGGCCTGCACCGCGTTCTCATGCGTGATCTCGCATCCCTTGGGGGTGCCTGTGGTGCCCGATGTGTATAGGCAGTAGCACCTGTCCTGAGGAGACAGGCTTCCCTCCCGCTCGACAAGCGAAGTTAAAGCGGCCTGTGAGATTGCCTCGTCGTCGATGCTGATTACGGGCACCGAGGAGACAAAGTCCAGTGTGCTGGCCCTCGGCGCGTCGGTTATGAGTACCGAGGCCCCTGAGTCCTCGAGAATGAACTGCCGCCGAGCAGGCGGAGCCCCCGGATCGAGAGCCACAAAGGCGCAGCCGGCCTTGAGCACGCCCAGTATCGAGAAGTAGGCTTCGGGACACTTGTCGAAACAGACGGCCACGATGCCTCCCACTTGGGTGTGATCGGCCAACATGTTCGCGACTCGGTTGCCGTTCATGTTCAGCTCCTGATACGTCCAGCTATGGGAGACAGGCTGCTCCTCGCTGAAGGCAGAAACGAATTCCAGGGCTATCCTCTCCGGAAATTTGCGGGCAGTCGTCTCCACGAGTTGATGAAGGAACTGTATGTTGTCCGCCGATGGGAGCTCTGGATGTTCCGCCGGTGTTATTGAGAACAGAGCACCGTTCGAGACCGAGAGATCATCCTCTTCTCCGTCCGGGCTGAGAGCCAGGTTGCACAGAGCGGCATCGAGCTGGCTGAGAAGGAGCCTGGCCTGTTCACCCGGGAGGATGTCGTCAAAGAAGGTGATCCGATAGTGGAGGGCAACACCATCTTGCGGCTCGATCTCGATAGAGACAGGATAGTCCACCGTGGCTTGATCATCCACCATCTCCCAGACCCAGGGGCTCTTCCTGTCGTCTGCCGACGATGGGTCAAATTTCTGATAAACCAGCAAGGTGTCGAAAAGCCTGCTGTCGGGTAGGCCGAGCCAACTCTGGATTTGAGTGAGAGGTGCATGTTGGTGACGGTGAAGCCTCGCATTATATGCCATCATGTCTTCCACCAAATCTCGGTTCGAGGATCTATTCTCCGAGATTACAGGCAGCGTGATGATGCAGGGGAAAGGTGCGTCCTGCGTGACCTCGGAGTCCCTTCCAGACAGGACGACGCCAAAGACAGCCGATGCCTCTCCCAAGTACGAGCACAGAACCCGCGTCCATGCTGCCTGTATGACAGCCTGGATCGAGTAGCCAGAGCTTCTGATAGCCCCCTCGAGCGAGCTGAAAGACAGTCTGCTAGTCGACTCCTCAACGGCAATGCCGCCTCGGTCGACTCTGAGTGGGGTCATGACGGGGAACCGGTTGATCACCACTCGGGGTGCAAGATCCCGCCAGAACCCCCGTGCCTCCGTCTGGCCCGTCACCATTCTATCGAGCAGATGGCAGACAGCACCCTCAATGTTGACCTGGGGCGAGAGGTCCTCTCTTTGAGCGGCCCGGGCGAGATCCTTGAGGATCATGCGCAGGGAGTGAGCATCGTATAGCGCGTGATGGATGGCCAGGTGCACCGTCAAAACCATACCCCCATCACCATCACCATCACCATCACCATCACCATCACCATCACCATCGCCATCCTCAACCAGAGCAACCCTCCAGGGAGGCTCGTCGAGATGACTGCGCACCTCGTAGCTCATGTCAAGGCGCCATTTCTCCTTGTTGAATGTTGAAGCCCGGTCTTTCCCGAATTTGATAACCCTCTCAGGTACAGTCGCAGAACTGGTCGGGGCGTAGCGGATCATGGCCAAGGAAACGTCCCCATGCTCGACGGGGATGAACCCGCTCCGGAGCATGTCGTGATGAGCCGCAACTGTGCCCCAGGCTTGCTCAATCTCGTCCAAGGTGACGACAGCTTTGTTCCCCAGATTCGGAGGCAGACGGAATTCGATGAAGTTGAGATAGGCCCGCCCCTGAGAGTTGATGAACTCGGTCAACATCCCGTGCTGAAGAGGCGTACACGGGATGATGGCTTCAACACAGTCACGGTGGCTCGGATTCTGCATGATGTGTGATGCACATTCTCTTTGGAAGGCCGCGAGGTCGTACGAGACCGTGGGTAATTGAGCCTCTGAGCCCTGCTCCATGTTAACCAGGAACCCTGCCAACTTGGCACAAGTCGGGTGGTCCATGACATCCGTCGACGAGACAAGATGCCCCTGCTTTCTCAGCGCTGCGGCGATTTGAACCGCACTGATGCTGTCGAGACCGAGCTGGTAGATCGTGGTATGTCTGTTGATGGTCGGTTCGGGTGTAGATGATAATGCCGTCAGGATTGCCCGAACCTTCTCTTCCAGTGGCGACCACCTTGTCTCCACTTCACCACTACGACTAGGCGGCTCGATATAGGTCGAGGTAACATCATATTCCAGATATAGATCACTGAGCGCACGCCTCAGATCGTCCGGTAGCGCAGTCTGAATGAGGACAGGAGCTGATGGGGATTCTAACGCTGCTCTCAGTGCATATGAGAAGAGGCGAAAGAAAACGGACGTCAAGCGATCAGAGACCTGCCCAGGGTCATTGTGCAACCGGGCAAACAGACAGTCTCGGTCAGGGTCAGGAGTGACCTCGCAGACGAGGGGGACATCCATAGCCCCCTCGTCTCGCTCCAACGACCAGATGTTCGCATCCAAGGGGCGAGGGGCCTGTTGCAGAAGGAGGATAGTGTCGAACAGCCTCTTCCCCGCGACGGCCACCGTGTCCGATCTTGATACCAGTCCTTGGATTCGCCGAACTGGTGTGAACTGGTACTGCAACACCTCGACACTCTTCTGTTGGAGCGCTTTCATCAGGTCGATATTGCGCCGCACGTCAGTCGTGTTGACCCTGACAGGGATGGTGTTGAAGCATGGCGCGACGAGATCCTCGATGCGGTCGACAGGGATGGACCGGCCGCTGACGACGTTGCCAAAGCAGACATCAGGCCCGTTCAGAATGATGCTCAACGCGGTTGTCCATGAAGCCTGGCAGACGGCCGAGAGAGACACACCAAGTTCCCTGAGCCTGGTGTTGATGCCCCGTAAGGGAATATCGAGAGCTTGTGACTGGGCAAGGGTCTCCTCCGACCCACTGCCACCAACGGTGATATCTCGTGGTAAGGTTCTCGGCTTGAAGCCCAAAAGACTTTGTTCCCAGAAGGAATCCGTAGACTCTGGCAAAGGGAGCGTCTCCCACAAGAACGCCTCATACAAAGGGGGTGGCATCAGCTCGCCGTCGGAGATGAGAATCTCGACCTCCTCCAGGAGAAGAGACACCGCGACGCCATCATAGAGCGCGTGATGGCAAGTGAATGCGAGGTACTCGGTCCCCTCGCTCTTGATAACCGCGAAGGAAACGGGCGGCTGGAGCGAGTCGATGGCCGGCGGCACACTCTCTGCATGCTTCCTAAGGCAATCTTCCAGTGTGAGTGACGCCGAGGTCTCAAAGAACTGCCACGGCGCTATCCAGTCTTCTCTCACAACGGCCTGAACGATCGCATGACTGGCCGAGTCTGTCATCGAGAAGCAGGTTCGCAGGATTGGATGCCTCCTACACATCGTGTCCCAATGCGACTTCATCTTGCCCGCTTCGATCTCAAGGCGGAATACCATCTGGTTCAGATATGAGTCTGAGGGGCCCGAGGAGGCAAGCATTGCCTCTTGTAGCGGTGTGCAAGGAAGTATCATCTCCACCACCTGTTGACTGCGTGAGAAGAGATCCTTGAGACGGGTAATGAGCTCGATATCTTGACTGAAGAAGGTCTCAGTCGAATCACTCGGCCGGGGATGCTCTTCACTTTCCCCTTCCTGAGCCTCGGTCAAGGCGCTGATGGCCTGGCCGAGCCTGGCCACACAAGCGGCTTGAAGAATATTGGAAACGGGTACGCGGAGGCCAAGACGATCTCTCAGTCGCCTGGCTACCGCAATGGCAGAGATTGAGTCGAGGCCCAGGCTGGTGAAGGGGCTCCACCTCCGAATGGTCTCTGCTTCCACCCCGGCCGTCTGTGCAACAACTTGAGCAATAACAGTCTCAATTTGAGTCCAGTCCTCGTCGTCTTGTTGCTCTCCTGTCCGGCAGCTATAGGCCTCAAGCTGTTCATGCTCGAGACCGTCGAAGGCGGCCCGGAGCTGGTCTTTGTGAACCTTCCCCGAGGAAGTCATAGGGATCCCCGAGATGGGAATGAGGTAGCTGGGGACCATGTAGGGCGGCAATCGAGACCTTAGGAGCTTAAAGAGCGCATCACTAGTAGCAGCAGCAGCCTTGCTCCCAGAGGTTTGTAGAAGCGGTCCTCCAGAAGAGGGGCGTCCCGCTTTTTGAGACGGAACAAAGAATGCCGCCAACTGCTTGGCATCAGTCTCTCCCCGGGAAGGAGAAACAACCAAGGTGAGAGCGGTAGCCACGTCCTTAGATTCGCGCATGACAGAGTCGATCTCCTTCAGCTCGATCCGCTGGCCACGGAGTTTGACCTGGTCATCCACCCGCCCGATGATCATGAGGGAACCATCCGGCAGCATCCGACCAAGGTCTCCAGACCTGTAGAGACGCCCGTAACGCGCGTGGTTGATGAATTTCTCAGCTGTCAGGTCAGGCATGTGAAGGTAACCCTCGACCACCTGATCCCCGCCGAAGCACAGTTCCCCCACACAGCCCAAGGGCACGAGGTCGTGGGTGTGAATGTCGCGGTTGAGCACGAAGGAGGACGTGTTTCCAAACGCGAACCCTAGATGCTGTATGGTATCCCCGCTAGCCATCTTCTTGACCGTGCAGATGTTCGTCGTCTCTGACGGGCCATACCCTTGGTACAGCAGCCCCTCCCACTTGTTCGCCACAGCCTCAGTCATGGCTTCACCCGATGTGACCAAGAACTCGACACCCGGGACGTTTTTTGGATCAACAAGAGCAGCCACCGTGGGAGTCATGCTGAGGTGGGTCACTTCAAGCTGCCTGATTGCGCGCTCGAGGTCCTCCAAGAGCACATCGTTGACCGCCGAGCAGAGGCACATGCCCGTCCTCCAGGCGAAGAAGATCTCAAAGACGGAGACATCGAAAGCCTGGGAGCAGGACTGCAGCAGCCTCGAGTGTTCCTTGACGGGATATATCTTCGAGAGAGCATCGAGGTTGCTCACAATGTTGAGCTGCGTGACACAGACGCCCTTGGGGACGCCGGTGCTGCCCGAGGTGTAGATGATGTTGGCGACTCTCGAAGGGTCAGGGGTGATGTTGAGATTCTCAGCCGCAAAGCCGCTCAGGTCCAATCCCTCAAGATTGAGAAATTGATGAGAGAGCCCCTGAAGGGCCTGCGTCGATGTAGTGTCCGTGAGGCAAAGCCGCACACCTGCCTGGCTCAGAATCAGCTCGATCCTCGCCATCGGCGTCGAGGGTAAGAGCGGCAAGTATGCACAGCCCGCCTTGAGAACCCCAAGGATACCAGCGTACAAATTGATGGATTTCTCCATGATGATTCCCACAGCTGCTCCGACGTCGACGCCCGCTGCCCGTATGCAACGGGCAATCCTGTTTGCCAGGGCGTTGAGATCACTGTAGCTGATCACCTCGCTGTCTATTGAGGTGTCCGATATTGAGCCAGCAAAGCAGACGGCTGGTTTCTGGGGAGACCTCGTAGCTGTCAATTCGACCGATCGTGCAATGTCCGCACACCCCTCCAGTAATGCGGGGCTGGTGTTGTGCCGCGAGAGAAGAGAGTCGGCGAAACAGTGCCAGAGGGAGTCCAACCCTGAGTCCACGTTTTCCAGAAGATGCTCCAAGAGGGTCTGAAGTTGCATCGCCATGATCTCTGCAAAGCTGGCCGGGACGAAGTCGGTGTGATATGTCATCCTGCACTTGAATTCCATCCTCTGGGGCTCCACCTCGACGAGGAGCTTTGTCTCGAGGTAGTCCCGATGGCCGACCTGTCGCACCGAGCCTGAGCCGGAGCCAGGGTCATCCGCTCTCCCATGACTGAAAAGGGACTCCTGATAGACAAACAGGACGTCGTAGAGGGACTGTGCCGGAAGAAACCCCGCGGCTTTCTTGATTTCCCCAAGTGGCAAGACAGAATGCGGCAGAAGTGCCCGGTTCGCGGCATGCAGACTGCCGAGAAGTTCCCGCACGGACCGGACTTCGCTCAGCTTCAGCCTAAGAGGGACTGAAGCGATACAAGGGCCCATGATCTTTTCCGCTTCTCTCACCGGGACCGTCCGACCAGAAGTCACAGTGCCGATAACCACATCGTCGACACCCAACACAGCGCTCCACAGACACGCCAGGCAGGCCTGAAAGACGACTTGTGTGCCGCACTCGAGCGTGTTTGAAACCCTTCTCAATTGGTCGGGCTGGAGGTTGAAAATGAATTCATCCGAGCGGGTCGGATCTGTCTTCACCGTTGTGGTGTTGAGCAGAGGGGTTGAGCTGGGTTGAAATCCAAGCAGCTGTTCGGCCCAGAAAGCCCTCGCGTCGTCGGCGGCACGCTGGAATGTGGACGAGGCGTGGTATTCCACCATCTTCCGGAACTGGGGGCGATGCGGCACTTGGCCACCGGAAAGCAGGGTGTGCAGGTCGGCCAGTAGCATATCTGCTGACCATCCATCATAAACGGCATGGTGCAGGAGAAGAAGCAAGCGGGCGCCTTGCCCTTCTTCTTGCGAGATTTGAAGATGTAGGGGTCGGAGAAGGTCATCCTCTGAATGAATCTGCAAGCCCCTCTTCCCTTCAGTTTCAGACTGATTCCCAACAACGATGATCTGCTCGACCGACAGTTCTCGCCAGATTACCTGCGCGAACCGTCCTTGGCCTTCGAGGTGCACAAACCCCGTCCGAAGAATCTCGTTCTCGCGGGCCAGCTGCTGAAAAGATGCAACGATCTCTTCGACACCGAAAGGGACTGGGATCTCGATCTCAACCCAATTGCAGTAAGCTTGCGGATTCTGCGCCGTCTCCGCCAGCATGGATTCCTGCAGTGGTGTGCAAGGCATAAGGGCATCGATCTCGCCCACCACGGATCTTAGTAGCTCCGGAGCCTCTGCGACGGCCTGTTGGATATCCATAGCAACAGGCGCCGCTGCGGCCGAGACATCGACTGAATCCCCAGCCTCGACCTCCTGGAGCCTGCGGATGCGAGAATGCAGGTGTGAGATGGTCCTCGAAGCCAGCACATCCATAATGCTGACGTCAAACCCAGCCCCCTGGAGCCGAGACGCCAACCCGATGGCGAGGATCGAGTCCAGCCCAGCAGTGGCAAGATTCAAAGAAGGATCGACGGGGACTCTGAGCACCTCCGCAGCCAACCCACAGAGCTTTCCCTCCAGCTTGTCCCTGTACTGCACATCCGATGGGACGGTGGGGGCCCTGGGCGACGCATACTCGGCAACAAGCCGTTTCCGGTCGACCTTGCCAGACGGCAGGCGCGGAAACTCGCTGAGCACGACGACATCATTGGGCAGCATGAACCGCGGCAGCCAAGCTGCGCAGGTCTCCAGGATCCTCACCTCCACACCACCTGTCGTAGCTTCCCCCTCTGATCCTGTCTCCGTCGGTGCTGCTGCCAAAAGTGGTGTCCCGCTCTCAGTCTTCTTCGAGCCGCCTGGCACCCCGTCAAAGGTGCAGAAGACGACCAGCACGCTCCCGCCTACGACGGCGGCGACGGCCCCGTGGCAGCCCCCGGTCCGCAGAACCGCGGCCTCGACCTCGCCGAGCTCGAGCCGCTGGCCGCGGAGCTTGACCTGCCCCTCAGATATGCGGCCCAAGCACTCGAGGGCGCCGTCGGGCCGGAGGCGGGCCTTGTCGCCCGTGCGATACAGGCGGCCGTGCGACGGGGTGTTGACGAAGGCCGAGGTCGTCTGCTCGGGCCGGTTGATGTAGCCCTCCGCCAGCTGGAACCCGCCGACTGCAAGCTCGCCGACCTCGCCGACTGGCAGGATTGTGGGGTCATCAGTGGGTTTTTGGGTGCCGTGCTCTGTTGGGCTGCTTGAAGTGTCGTCCTGTATAGCCAGGATGTAGGCGGAGACCGTCGACAGGGGGACGCCTATGTTGTTGACACTCGAGCTGCTCTCGAAAGCTGGTTGGAGGGTACTGGATTTTTGGAAATCCTGGTCAGTCCTCAAGGCCTCCCGGCGTCTCTTTGGCAGCCAAAAAGAGTAAGATAAAAATCAAGGTCACAAGTATGGCTGGCATGGTCCAACTCACCAGTGGATAGTCGCCTCGGTCGGCCCATACATGGCCCACAGCACACTCTCCCTCCCACCACCACCACCAAACTCATCCACAACGGTGCTCGTCAGCATCTCGCCAATCGTCAGCAACAGCTTCAGCCCCGGCGCATTCTCCCTCTTCCGAAGCAGGCTCCCCGCCACAGAGGGCGTCAGCTCACACGCGTCGACCCGCATCTCCCGCAGCACGGCGGGGAGGTCGTTGAGCATCAGGGCGCGGTCGCAGCCGACGAGCGTAGCGCCCCTGAAAAGCGGGAAGAAGATCTCGAAGACGGAGACGTCGAAGGTCGGGGCCGCGAACTGCAGGAACCTGCCGAAGGCCGGGATGTGCTCGTCGTGCGCGAGGAGGCTCTGCGTCGCCGCGTCGTGGGAGATGCCGACGCCCTTGGGCGTGCCGGTTGAGCCGGAGGTGTACATGACGTAGGCGATGTCCGACGGCTGGGCTTGTCTCGGCGGTGGTGGTGGCAGTTGTGACCCAACCATGATCCCCCCCTGGTGGTCCCCCTCGGAGGAGTCCACCTCAGGTGAGTCCACCACAAGTACCTTGATATCGTGCCAATCCCCCGCGGCGATACTATGCACGAGGCTCTCCGTCGTCAAGACGACCCGCGCAGAGACATCGTTGAGGATAAACTTGACTCGCTCAGGGGGTGCATCCAGATTCAGGGGGCAGAAGCCCGCTCCGGCCTTAAGGACTGCCAACAGCGAAACGTACAGGTCCGGGGACTGCGGCACCAGTACCGGGACTATCAGCTGCCCTCCCCCTTGCGTTTCACAGCCCTGAGCAGCCGCCCTGGTGATCCGTGCAGCGAGTCTGTTCGCCTTGGCATGCAGCTCCTCATAGGACATGGAGGTCCGCTGCTGCTGAGACGACAAGAAGTCGATGGCAGGTGCATTCTGCACATGCTCGACACACAACAACGTATGGAGGAGTGAGGGTCCGGGTATGCGGAGCGGGCTGGGATTCAGCACGGAAAGGGGAGGACCCTCCCCCTCGTCCCCGGAGATATGTGGCGTATCGGAAAATGCCGACATGACGCAACCGTGTCACCGTGAAGGTAGCAGTGTTGGCATAGGTGACCCCCCTTGCCAGTCGCAGTACAAGTGATGGAAGTGATGAGGGTGTACCTTATACCAGACCGGGTACTAAGAGTGACTGTAGGTTCTTGTTCGGGGAGATGGAGGATGTGAGCTTGTTTAGTGCCTAGTGTTTACAAAGGCAGTTGTGAGAAACGGAGATGATGTAGTTGATATTAGGAAGATTGTTGAAAGGGGGGTGTGTCTTTAAAGGCAGGGATATAGCATAAGGAAAGCGCCTGCAGTGACTAAAAGCGCGGGATGCCTCGACACTAGGAAACAGGGGAGAAGCGTCACAGAGGACTCACGAAGGCCATTCGTTCAGTGACACCAGAGCGGTACTGCAATCCACGACGACTTCTCTAGCCCTCCCACCCTCAACCTCGCACCCTCGTGGGTGCAGCACTCGTCGAGACCGCCCAGGCAATGCCACGAACTGGGGTGGCGCGGGAATTACGAAGCCCGGGGGTGGGCCGTCGTTGGCGAGGGAGAGGAAGGGGGGAGAGACGCCAGCTAGGAGCCTAGGGTCGTGATCAAACGTTCTAGTTTGAAGGGTGAGAGCTGCGGGAATGTCACTTTCCCCACTCAGATTGGCCCAGTATCTGATGACAAGATGTCAAACGTGAGTGATTCGATTGGTGGTGCCGGTGTTGTAATGTTGTGTAACAACTGGCAGTGATTCAAGATGTCAGCGGTCCAATAAGAGGGCTGGAATTACCAATCGGGGAGCAGTCGAAGGGGGTTGGATGGCATGCATGGTACATACTGACCTACCTGCCTTACCGGGCTATGCCTTAGTGGGTAGGCACTCAGAAGCTGGAAGTTGGAAGTTGGAAGGCAGCTCTAGATAGGTAGCTAGCAGCAGAATGAAGCACTACCCCACAATTGTGTGTGGTATCATATCTCGTACAAATCCAGGGTCTTTCGAAGAACGCGATAACCGCGGTTCGCTAGTGCTGTTTGGTACTTTGTGATCGATAACCTTAACCAAGCCGGCTTGCATGTATGCCTAGGCAGCAGGTATGCATGCGGTAAAACCATGTGTTCCTCGACATGCAGCATTTCCCAGCCCACGCCGAGGAGTGGTGGCGTCTCGAGATAAATGCGTGACTATTGGTAAGAGCTGGGTTGTGTGTGGATCGTGGGGGGAAATGATACGAGGTCGCCAGCGCAGTATCTCACTAGTAGTTGCGCCGGCCTCAAACGGAAAAGAGTATCAGCCGCATTCCGCTAGAGATTAGAGACCGAGTCGCCGAAGGGTGGACGGAAAAACACTGCAGGGAATACCTACTTGAGGATGTTGATTTGAGCACCCACCGTGGCGAGAGGGCACAGGGGGGCCTTTCATGTTTTCAGGCTTGGGTGTTAATACACCTAAAAATAATGATGCGCCGCGTGGTGAGATTTCAATGGCTTCTCGGCCGACAGGCTGCGGTCGACCGAACGCTGACGCACCCAGAAGGTTCGGCGGCAAGCCCGGATGCGGGGTTTAAGGGGTTGCCGGGTCTCGGCTTTAAACACCGACAGTGGGCGCCGTTTTTTATTTTATTTTTTGGTGTGGTGTACCCCTACTGACGGTCAGACGCCGTTGCAGCGGGTGTTCGCTGTACCTAGGTGCGGGCGGAAGCAGAATCCCGCAACGAGATCAAAAGTCAACGTCATCCAAAAAAACAAAACAAGAAAAAAGGCCCAGGTTAGGAAAAGAAAAGGGGGAAAGGGACGCGCTGGGGGGAATATGGGAAACTATTTTTGTATTCAATGTTTGTTTGGGAAAGCGGGTATGCACTGTGATTCAATCGTCAGCCCCATAGGTACCTCTCCAGAGATGCCCCTGGGGGCTGCGGATTGAAGATCGTGTTAGTATAGTGGGTGAAAAGGAGGATTTTCCCACTTGGATTCAAGAAGATGCGCGGAATTTTCGGCCATTGGAAGCCAAAGTTTGTGATTTTAGCGTCAATATCCCATCAGTTCTCCAGGAGGTACACACCAATCAATTAAGTTTCGATTGGTGGCACACCCGCATTTGTTGAAGCAATGGATCTCCCTAGGTAGGTAGGTTGGCAACCAGCAGCGATTGTGAGCTTGATACGAGGGTCGAGTGTGTGAAGAACAACCAAGATAGGTACCTACCTACCTAAGTGCGTTCGGTCAAAGATGAGCGTACGTACCTTTCTATCGCTAGATAAGGTTGCACATGTACTTGCGGGTTGAAGTGATGGGATGACCACGAAATGCCATGACGACAGGTTAAGCAACGTTGATCAAAGCTAGGTGTGCTGAACGGGTGGAAAATCTTAATAAAATGACCATGGGGGCGCTGCCATATCCACCAAACGACCTCACATCATCTCTGCAGCTTGCCGTACAGTGTGTAGCACGGGGAGGGCTGCCGCTAACCCCGCTATTACAGTTGTCCCCACTGCCTCCACCAGGCACATTCCATGATTCCATCCAGGGCTTATTTCTTCCTCCAGTGTATTCATTAGCCTTGTCCATGGTGTGTTTGGTGCCTTGCTCTCCTAATAGGATCCAACCCCTGAGAACATTCATTTTGATGGGCACCCAATCCTCTTATTTGAGCTTCCTTCCCACTTACAGTAAATTGACATTCTCGGTCGCAAGTATTGGCGTCTGGTAAACAACATGTGCATTAAACTCGTGATTCACCAAGTGGCCTAGCTCGGCGGCATCCTGAGCGGGACAATGCTTCAGATCAACGGAAGTAGCCGCCGACCGCCTCAGCTGCTGTTACTTCCTCGTATCGTGCCTGTTTGGCCCCCCGCCAACTATAAGGCGTCAGTGATACGTAATGGGTTTCCATTACTTATTGTTCTGCCCCCTGCCTGCAGAGTGCAGACCCCGGAGGCTGTCGGGCCAAGGCCCCCTGAGAGCGGCCACGTCCGGTGATCGGCCGCAGGCTCGGAGCTATGCCCTGGACTCGCTGCAGTGACTGAAGTACCTGGACAGGGTGGGTTAAAGCTTCTTCTTTCGGACAAGTTCCCCCACAGATGCGAGTGTCTGGTGTGACCTGTTTCCACTTGCCAACTACTCTGGTCATGGACACCGAGCCGGCAGCTTGTGGGGGGCACACCCTCGACCTCTATGCCCAGAAATCCAATGTCTTATGCGCCTTTACTCTCTGCTCTAGCTCCTATAGATCCCACGCTTAATGGACCGCAAATGCGATCAGGTGGTCGAGTAGTTTATGCACAGAATCCTGAAAGCGGTAGTCAGAAGCATCTCGTTCGGCGAAACGATCCTCACAGAAAATGTATCTACGCAGAGACCAACGAGAGAGAGGTCTCTACGCCGCTAAGAAGGATAAGAGACTGCAGAGTCCAACAGGAAAGGAAATCATTTTATCATGCCGTTTCAAATCGCATACACGCCATTGGTCTGTTGCCCCTTCTACAATCCACACCTACCTCGCCCCTTGCACATCCCTAGCGGCTTGCCCGACAGGCTCACTCTTACAAGCTCTGCGAGCCAAGTCAGGTGCTAGTCCCAAAGATAGAGTTCACCATGTCTCCAGACCTTGTGGAGAGAATCGACAGGAGAGTGTCGCTCAGCTGTTGCGAGGTTAGCACAACCGTACCCACTGTGCCTCTGCTGCCCCCGTGCCGAAGGGCGACCAATCAGGGTCGAGGGGTTGCTAATTACTCACCCCATGTGTGCCCTCACAGCAACCCTGTAGCCAGATACCAGAACCGGGAGCCACAGATCCCGAGTTGAACTGGACTTTGTAGTCCCTTCCCACCTCTAGCGTCCTGGCCGACTTGTTCCCACCCTTGGTCTCAGTCTGTACCTCCCACTGGTCAAAGACAGGCTTTAGCGATTTGGCAACGCTGCCGCCATTGGCGCTGGGGTCGCCAAGACTGCTGAGGACTTGTCCGTTCTCCTCTTGCTCTGGGAGAAACTGCCACATGTCTCGAAGCATGTCCACATGGGCATCCCGCTTGTAACCCGTGGCAGCAATGATGAGGTCGGCCTCGAACTCCTCCTCCTCACCGTAGCAGCTCGCTTCCTCGCCCGTGCCGCTGTCCGGGTCCTCAGAGGGAAGAGCATGTTGGACGCGGAGGGAAAGCCTGGCCCCCTTGGGCCCGCAACCAATGACACGGCGGGAGCCCAGGATGCGGTGGGGCCACTGCTTCTCATCGCTTCCGAGCTCCCGCCGCTGGTCGTACATGAGCTCGTACAACTTCTCGATCAGCTCCAGGCGGACCACACCGTAGTTTGTGGCCTTGGCGTCCGCAATGAGGTTTCGACGGTGCTGGACGGATCTGGGGTAGACTGAGTCCACAAACTCGGGGTTGAAGATGGAGTTGACGCTAAACGATCAGCGTCAGTAGAGCAATGCAACGGCTGCAAGATTGACAAAGGGAATTATATAGAGGAAAGAGAATAGGAGTGTAAAATCTTACAATGGAGAGTCATCGCTCGGTTTGAGGAACTCAGACCTCATGACCATCCAAGTTCGTGAGTTGGGGTACAGAGCCTGAATGTTGCTGAAGATCTCGGCCGCGCTCTGGCCCGCGCCAACGATGGCGACGCGGTAAGGGGCGCTTGTGTCCGTTAGGATCCTGGGCACGAGGTGTGCGTACTGAGACGAGTGCACAACCTTTGGGTTCTCCGCCGGGAGCGAGCGGGGGATGGACGCCTGTCCGCCAATGGCAAGGATGACGTTCTTAGAGCGGTACTCGGTCTCTAGGCCGGTCGCCAGGTTCCTGACAACCACCTCGAAGGCGGAGACCAGGGAGCCGACCGCCTGTGGTTCTGGGCGGACAGAAACGGCCTCGCTGCCGTACTTGACCACATGGCTGAAGTGGCTCGCACACCACCGCAGGTAGTCCTCATATTCGATGCGGGCGGGCAGGAACGTGCTCAGGTTTGTGAACTCCACCAGACGATTGTTCTTGTGGAGGTAGTTGAGGAAGGTGAAGTTCGACCGGGGATCACGCAGGCTGGCCATGTCTTTGATGAAAGAAATCTGCATCTTGGCCCCCGGAAGCAACATCCCCGCGTGCCAGGCGAAGCGCTCCTGCTTCTCAAGGAAGAGTACTTTTGGGGCCTGGGCCAGGGTGCCGGCCTCCAGGGCATCGTGGATCGCGACAGCGATGGCAAGGCTCGCAGGGCCGAATCCGACGCAGATCAGGTCGTGAAGCTCCTCTGCGGGTGTGGGTCGCACGTACTGGCTCCTTGCAAGGGCCGCGCGGTGGCCCTTGGTATAGCTGTTCGGGATGCTGTGTGAATTCCCGTTGATGCCATTGGTGCCATTGGTGCCATTGGTGCCATTGGTGCCATTGGTGGTGGAAGCACTAGTGGCAGATGTGCTGTTGGTACCCAGGGCTGCACCTAGGCCCGCAACATTCTCGACGGAATTTGAAGTCGCTGAAGTTCGGCCAATGGTGGCCGATGGTCGCGGTACAGAGGCTTCGGTGCTGTCCAGGGTCTCAAGTGCGTGAGGTGCCATTGTGAAGAGAAAATCGCCGAGCGGAATCGAAACCGCAATACCCAGATTCCCGGTATGATGGTTCCGGTCTTGTTTGCTGGTTTTTTTTCCTCGAGGAGAGGTTTTATCTCTGGTGTTCACGAGAGGGGAAATTGTCGACCCCAGAAACCCTCCACGAGCCAGGATGGGGTGACGAGACGAAGACCAAGCTGGAAGTGGAGATCAACGGCCACAGACCGGTGATTGCTGATGTGTTCCAACAGGGTGCGAAAATACCAATTGCTTTCCCTTTAGGGGTTGAGCTAGAATTGCCAAGGAATGTGTTTGCTGAGGTTGAGCCGTGGATCGTTTCGTCATACATTCGTGTAAGACCTCTTCGTTGTTGGCTTCTTTCTTTTTTTTTTTTTTTTTTTTTGGTATGGCAGGACACTGGCGGCAGGTGCCAAATTACGGGTCGGCCACGGATGAAGCTGCGGGATGGCCAGCTACCGACTCACGCTATCTGGGAGGTAGGGCAAGATGAAAGAGTCTTGACGACGTGGCAAGGTGACGACGATATTATCGAATATGTCGTAGCGACTGACCTCCTGGTCTGTTGCACATCCCAGTACAAGGCGGGACAGAGTGCAGAACGTGACTCAAAGGTGGTGTTGCGACGAAGCGGCCACGGGCCAAAATTGTAGGTAGGCGATCACAAAGACTTGAGAATGCAGAAGCCCCGAGAGGGAAAGCGGCAGGCTCGCTGGCAAGGAGGAGGCAGAACCGTGTCTTTTTAGCTTGCTCTAGCTTGGACAGAGATGGCATAGCATGCTGCTACCTTTAATATGAGCGGTCACTCCAAGTGGGTAAGGATTATCAAGTATACAGACATCCCGGAGGCGTCATGTAGGCATCGTGCCGCCATGGTCCACGGGGCCATGGCTAAGCCGGGCGGGTAGGTGTCAAGAAGTTCACTGGGAAGTACCAGCTACATCGATCGAAAGAATCACAATATCCCTCAGCGTATCGGCGAGCTGGTAAGTCCCGTTTGGTCTTTTCGCGTCTTGCGAAAGGTGTGGACGAAAACGAACCGCCGTGGTTCAGATGTGAATCCACACCTTTTGCATGGCTCCCATGGCGACCGGGGCTAACCTTACGTAGGCAACGGATGGTCTTTGTCTCGCATAATGCAAAGAAGTTTGGACGGGAGGACGAATCTGTATGGAACCGGCGGCTAGGCTTCCAGAGCAGGAATTTCGGGCGGAGAAGGAAACACACTGAAGAAATGGTTACATCATCAGGAGGCTCGTACCTATGTCCATTGACAGATTCGCTGGGGCGGACAAGCAATGCGTTAAATGACCACTGCATCAAATATCTTCCCCTGTTAGCTGTAGGGACACACTGAGCAAGGGGAAAGCAACCCGTAGGTTAGGAAAGCAGCAGCTCGATTAGAACCTCCTGTTCAGAAAAAACGAGACTGAGAGAAAGAACGCGGTGCAGGATCGTCCAAGAATCGGACCCCGCCGCCCATCGAAGCTTTTGCCAGTTCCATCAATGCATCCAGTCGAGTCATTGGAAGTGTCCTCCATATTTTCAGAGCTACGTACTCGGATCATTCGTCGGCTGGAACATAATCGATGAAAGGTAGCTTGCCAACAGTTAGCGGCCAAGGTGGGAAGCATTGATGTTTGGTGGCGTCCGTCGTGGGGAAGGTGCCCCAACATGGGCGACATCGGCATTATCTTCGGATCTGATAAGATCTTGAGCCTTGTTGCGCCAGGGGTCAAGTCTTGGAAGACCCTGCTCTCTGGAACGGGGCAATGTATCGCTCAGGGACCTCGATTGGGGTTTCAACATACAGTGCGCCATTCTAGGACCTTACCCACAAACATAACATCTCCGAGCACGGCTCGCTGGCTGCAT
This sequence comes from Pseudohalonectria lignicola, assembly GCA_003049395.1. Classification (NCBI taxonomy): domain Eukaryota; kingdom Fungi; phylum Ascomycota; class Sordariomycetes; order Magnaporthales; family Ophioceraceae; genus Pseudohalonectria; species Pseudohalonectria lignicola. The sequence goes on from PYSP01000134.1 coordinate 83,514, forward strand.
GTTCGTGCCCGCTCGACGAAAATTTTCAAATCTACTAGGAGCTGACAGCAGATCTATCGTACGAGGCAAGGGGGGTTCTACCCACGCAACCCCCCGAGTCAACATTCTGGCACAAGCGGCAGGGTCACGGTGGGCGCGGTTGCCGACCACACTCGTCGCCCGTATCAAGGATGGTACTCGTAACATTGTCAAAGGACCTTGGCTGCAGCACTTGCTAATCAGTGATGAAGTAGCAGTTCGAATTACGTAGGTATTAGCCAAAATCAGACCCTCCAAGTCCTCGTCATTGCATCTACCGCTGGATGACAGGGACGGGAGGATGGGTTCACACATCACAATCACAGTCCAAACATCTTGAATTGTCTGCCGGGTAAATAGAAGATGACAAGCCTGCCTCTGCGGAAGCACTCCCTCGAATCCCCTCCCTCGAGCCAGCCAACAACTCGCAGGCTCACGAGTTGGACTCCTTTTCCCCGTGTGTCCATTGGCAAGTGCGGGGACACCTTCGGCATCACCAGGCCTAGATAGGGAAACCCGAGAATGGTGCTGCCACACGGTATGGGCTCCCGCCGAGTGTAGCCGGGCGTCGAAGTCTCAATCGGAATCGTTTCGAGTCTAGTTGCTTGAAGAGGCAAGGTTGGGTGGCTACAAGACTGGGATCTGCCCCCTGTCGTCATAGCTGTCCAACGCCTATTGGCCCTAGATGATCTGATAAGATCAACCCAAAAAGTCACAGATGGGGTACCTTGTCTTGGCGTCGGGGGAACAAGGAGTGACTCCGAGTCTCTGACGCGCTAGGGAAATCCATTGATCGTCAAATCTTGTCCCATTTCTACGCTGTCCTCGTTCCCGAGAGGCCCCACGTAAAGCAAAGCATTCCCTCACCGTACAAGGTCCTCAACAACCTAGCCTCCGTGGTCTGTAAGCTGTAAGTTATGTGAAGCTGGGTCTCTAGAATAACCTCCCAATGGAGTTATGGCTTACTGTGGAGGCAATGGGGAGTGGTCGGATCAACGGTGTCGGGAGAGGGAATGTCGAAAACTCGGTCCAAATGGCGGTAGCGCGTAGACTTGGTGGTGTCTACTACGACCGACTTCGGCGGCGATCCATATCCATTTTCCCCATCCCCAAAGAGTCGCAATGACGCCCGGAGCGAGTTGGCAATGCGTACCTTAGATTCCTAGTACGTAGTAAGCCTCTCAACCGCAAGACTTCCCTGCTACCTTCCCAACTGTCCTGCGAGTTCTCGCTTCTCAAAGTTCTCATCCGTCCTGCCCAAAAAGGGTACATGAATGCCCTCAGCTGGATTCGGGTTACTGTCCTGCAAGGGTAGCAAAACTTACTAATTGTGAGCATAGTCCTGCAAGGGTAGCAAACTTATTACATATGAGCACTCGCCAGCATGCGCTCCTCTGCGCCCTTTTGTTTATCCCCCAACGCAAAAACGCAGCGAGTCCCTCTGATCTGCAGGAATCGATTGACTAGGCGGTCTAGGTAGCAATAGCGCAGCGTGGATGCTTAGGTGTTTGCGAGGTTTGATTGTGATTGAAATTTCAAATGTTCATGCGAGTTAGGTCACAGCAGCGGGGTAACATGAAAACAACGGCTGGGATTCTGGAGCCCCGCCTTCCCGGCTCCATGCTCCAGTCTGCAGTCGAGGGCCGCGGTTTCTCAATGCCGTAGAATGCACACACCGGCGCGCACTTGGCCGCGGAGCCCCAGACGTTGATCGGACCGGACAACTAGGTATCGACGGCACCCCTCCCCGTCTCGCCGTCTCGGCTCCGGGCAAATTGATTCAGGGCTCCTCGTCGCCTGGCAGCACCACTGTCACTCGCACCATTTTAGAAACAGCCTAAAACATCCAGCCCTCCCGTCGCCTGCCCACCAACCAACACCTAGGCTTCACTGACTGATATGTGTTCAACCCTCGAAGGATTGTTCTGGGCGTAACACTTATAGTAAGTAATAGCTTATCTGCGACCGGATTGGTAGATGCCCACAGTTAACCTACTCTTTGATGAAACAAACTACGAGGCCACCACACACACTAGCCCCGGCTATTTTTATATCATCAACCCGGTGGCCCGTTTTCTTTCGCCGATGTTTTTTTCCGTCTATGAAATCCTCGACGATGAGCGCCCCTTGAGGCCCAAGGCAGTTCCACGCGAGACCGTGAGACCCTCTCTAATCTCAATTTATCGAGGCTCGACTCTTTTTCCGTCTTTGGGGGCTGTGGTTCCAGCTGACGCTCCCAGGTGGCGCGAGCTTTCTAGCGGCGTGGTGCCCCAAAGGCCAGTGTTGTCAATTTCTTCCAGCATGGCCTCGGGTCCTCCCGTCAGGCAATGACCATACACCTGACGTGGAGCTCTGACTGACCGGAGCATCAGCTCCTTATAATGGAAGGGCACCAAAAAGTCTAACGATTCAAAACGGTCCGCTCCAGGTTCCTCGGCTCCCAGGAGGCTTATTCGAGCTATTTTAGGACCGAAGCAATAGACAGATTGACACAGTAGATATCATTAGAGCCGCTAGGGATACGCGAAACCCAATCCGGCAAATGAGGACGGAGTGGCTGGACGGCAACCACCCCAGAACCCAGAATGCTGCGCCTCAACTCCCAGGTGGTATCGTGCTGCTGGCGATACGGAATCCTCACTCCCGGTTCGCCTCTTCATTTATCATTCACCCTCTCGTGCCTCTTTAAGCCTCTGCACACCTCGCACCAGCTACTGCAAGGTGTTTATTGCCATGGCACCAACCCCACCAATCAGCGGGCAAAACACGGAAGGCATTACTATTATTCAATCATGGTCCCGTTTGGGGGCCCGTTTGGAGTTTCCCCACCTCGTCTCGCCTCGGTCGCCCTTGGTCGTTGATACGGACAAGACTGGTGTGACTGCCTGCCGCAGTGGCACTGGACACAGCAATTGCCTATGGATTACAGAGTACGGAAAGGCGAGGAGACTGTGAATCTGGTACTGGTAATCTTGCTTGTCAAGGCATTGCGTCGCAAGCCACTCAAGGAGGCGAGCTTGTTAGAAAGGCCTGACTCTCTTATTTGCTGTATTCACCGTGACATCACACTAGCATTTCAGCTCTCCAGCTTCCCCTCGTCTTCGGTGCGACACTGCCAGGGACATGGGAACATCATTACCGTTTATGGACAGTCTGTCCATGATCGTCCTTCCGTCTTACCGCCTACTTGCCTACGTACTTACTCTGTACTGTAATCACTAATCAGGATGTACCTGCGGATACCCGCAGATCAGTCCTGTCTTTCCTTCAGTCGCTTCTGCATTCTCCCTCAACTCCTCGCAGACACCACGATTCCTTCCCGTCCCCTTCGCTCTCTCCGTCCCCAGCCGGCTGATGCCCTGTCCCGTCTTGCCGCCTTGGTTGGACGTATAACGGTGCGGCTTATTTTAGGTGATAAGTCATCTATGCTATCATATTGGTGGCAGCCGTGATTTACACCGAGTCCGAATTACGAGAGTTGCACGTGCCGATCCGCCTCCTCGGTGGCACCGTTTTGCGTTCCCACCTGCCACCATCGCCCGTTGATCAGAAATGCAATGCGACCGATAACGTTCGCTGCGCCCTATTTCCTGATTCAACATATGAATTACAACAATTACACCCAAGGGCATCCTCCCTTGAGGGGTAACAGGGGGCTTTCTCCTCCTTCCTACTTCCCACCCTGGCACCCTCTCTTCTTGCCTCCATCGTGCCCTGTCCAAATTTGCCAGTGTGCCTGCTATCTGTAGATTTTGCAGCCCCCAACTTCTGACTCTGCCACAGCAATAGCCTGCACAGACTCACAGTGCACACCGAGGGAACGTTTCCGTCGCCGCCCAGTGATGCCACCCCTGCCCCTGATGCATGCCTTGGATGCAGCCTTTGCTCGTCTGGTGTCTTCCTTGCTGCTTGGCATCTGGACGCCATCTATGTAATCAGGTAATATTACCGTTCCGGCTCCCCATGCCGGCGTGCGCTATCTTGACCATTCTTTCCTTGTTCAAGCAAAAGGGATCGCTGGCTTCAGTGGCTTGCTGTTAGTGCCTCTTCAGGCTCGCTTCACATACCCGTGATCGATCATCTTTATGCCTAGCAAGTCTGCATGGTCTGCATGGGGAATCTCCCCTGACTGTGGAATTGACCTGCCCATTGCGCTCCTTACCAGGAACAGCATCACATCATCGTCGTCGACCCTACAAGGGACGTTTTCTTTCCCAAATCCATACTAGCGAACGCCACCAAATCCACAAGCAACAATGGGCCATCCTCCCGATGAGAACCTCCCCGAGGTCGTCCAGAACACCTACCCGGAGGTCGTGCCGGACAACTCACCACAAGCACTCACCCGCCAGGAGGCGTACGCCCACCAGCAGGCGCTCGATGGCTATCCAAAGTTCGCCAACGAGACTGTCGACTCGCCCAAATACACAGAGGTCCCCGTCGGGCTCGAGTCTGCCTACTACCACGACCACATGAGGGACCCCAACAGTGGTGTTCCGTGGGAGCCGCAGTCGGCTGTCGACGGCCTCAACGGCGGCATGGCCGATGGGAGCCAGTACCCCGCGCCGGAGAGCGAAAAGCACGACGAGGAGAAGATATGGGGCTTGAAGAAGCGGCCGTTCTACATCCTGCTCGCGCTGTTGCTCGTCATCATCGCCGCCGGCATCGGGGCCGGAGTCGGAGGTGGGCTTGCTGCCACCAGGAGCCAGGGGACGAGCGGGGGACAGAGCTCGGGCCAGAGTTCAGGGGCTAGGTGGGTTGTCATCCCAGCGTCGGAGCAGAAAGGAGATGAACTAAATCTGGGAGTCAGGGGGTCGAGGGGGTCGAGGGGGTCGAGAAGCCGAGGGGTCATGGGGTCATACAGGCCAGGGGTCTCGAGCAATGCACGTGTCTTCATCCGCTAATGCTAAGATTGTGTTTGCGTCGGCCTACAGCTCCTCTCCAGGCCCGTCACCCACAGACAACACAGACCCGTCCTATACACGCACGGGATCGAGCCCGACACCGAAGCCGACGATGCTCAACGAGACCGTCGGCACGATGCCTTACCAGTTCCAGGGGTGGTCCAACCACAACTTCACGGGGAACTTCACCAAGATCATCCGGCAGGACGGCTTCACCGACCTCCCGTTCCCTGTCCTGAGCTATATCTGGCGGACCGACGGGTATACCTGCTGCATCACCTTCTGCAAGAACGCCACTGACACTGACGGAAACTTTCGGTGTGTGTCTTGGGATCGGCCGGTGGCCTCTGGTGCCTTCCAGAGGATACACACCTACTGTGGGGGAGCTGAGATCACCAAGGAAGCCCAGGGTTGCTCTTGACGCCCCTGATGTTCCTGATGCTGCTGAATGCGGCATCCGTCTTATCTATGTACCTGCTATCTTGTTTCCCTCTTTTGTTTATCACACCGGTGGGGCCGGAATAGGGCTTGGATTGTCCTTGGGGGTTGGCCTAGGAAGGACAAAATAAGCAAACCAACAGGCGATCCCAATGCATGGGTGTATCGGCGAAATTTGCCCTTCTTTCAGTCTTTTCTGTCATTTCCATCTTTTGCTATCCGCTATATCTGGTGTCTTTTGTGTCTTTCCTTGGCTGGTTACTGGGGATGGACGATCGAGATACCCTGACGATTCTGTTGGACGAGATCATGAGCAGGAGCGGACGGCCCGTCTGGCTTCTCAACGCACCAACCGTCCCTGGGTGTAGGCGCCGGCATGCCTACGCTACTCCTTACGCCCGGCCACGATCTTCAAACCATTTATGTATCATTTTCTGTTAGTGCGCAGCGAGAGTCTTCTCCCACATGGGGATCTTCTTATGGTTTATTTGTGATGCTCCCACGCTTGAGATCTCATGGCCCTTGATGACGAGGCGCGGGGCACAGAAGCCGACCATTGTTGACTTCTCGACGATGACTCGCAGCAACCTCCCCCAACAGCGTTTAGCACAAACGCCACCAAAAAAAAGCCACCAGATGCATTCGGCCAGTATCGCGAGGATGCGTGGATGCCAACGGCTTTGGTGGCGTCCTGCCGGTCTGTTCCTGGTTTGTTCTTGGCTCATGATCATCCGCGCCGCGAGCTAGACTTTGTAGAGTAAGGAAAATCGATCAGCAGACGGCAGGCCTTCTCAAGATCTGAACAAAAGGACTGTTTTTGAGCGGATCTCGCACCCGACGCTGCCAGGATGGTCCGCTCCCTAATGTCCCTAGTCTTTCCTAGTGTCCTAGTCCGTCGAGCCGCTTCCACATGAAAAGGTTAAAGCCGACGCCTGTCCACTCTGTTCCCTAAGGTCGTCTTTCGCCGTCATTATTGTCACAGCGTCACCTCTCGCCTCGACTCGTCGTTCCCTTCCGGCCGACCGTGCAAGGTCAACCCAACCTGCCATCGTCGTATCCTAAGACCGGCAGACCGAATCGTGCGTCCCGAGCCGGACGTTCCACAGCACACAAGCACACGGGGTGGTGAGAACCGCTACCACACCGGCGCAACATCAAGAGTTCCTGACCCGCCCAAGCCGCCATCCTCGGAGTCCGAAGTCACATCGACGACAGTATCTGAGGGGCCAGATGTCGAGAACCTGAGAGGCCAAAGGAAATGGAGTGGCTCGTGTCCGGGCTGGTCACCTCGGTCCATGGAATCTTGGTGTCGTGCCAGTCTCAGTCTCAACGCTGCGACACCGCATTGCATACCTTTGCTGGCTGACAGTGCTGCCAGTCTTGCACAAGACGCTCTGCAAGTCCCCGGCCAAAATATCTGGCTGAGTTCTCCTATCACTCTGCATCGCAGCTGAACCGAGTGCAGAACCCAACTGAGCAGATAAGGTGCACCTGAAGTCTTAATTGCTACCACACAACCATCCGGGGAAAAAGCATCCGGGCCCAAGTGAGGTTGGGAATGGGTTCCCCAAGGCGCTGCAGCCAGCGGTCACTCAGCCAAGGCTCCCCGCGACGCACATGGACGTCGAACCTGACCAACAAACGACACCCAATGATGTCGGCTTACTTTCCCAGCTGCAGGAAAGGACACATTCAAACTGCAGCCGCCAAAGCGCCGAGCCCTGTTCACGCTATCGCAGTGCAAGTCTGCCATGACAAGTACACACCACACAATGTTCCAAGACAGCCAACGAGCATGCATATGCATGCATCACTACCACCGCCCAGCACCCCCAGGGCATCGACCCGAGAAATTCCAACCTAACTCGCTTACTCGGATGGGAAACGCACCACCACTCAGGCTGCTCTCTCCTGCACGTCGATATTGGGAGCGACAAAACAGCGTTTCTCAACCCGGGGAGCGTGACGCAAAATTGGACGAAACCAAACATTCTTAGCCCCGCCGTGCGCCGCCAAGAGCAAACCCACCTTGCCCATCGCCCGGGTACACGACCCGAAGGGTAAGGACCCCTGCCACGGATTATGGGGGCCAAGATGTACCCGCTCGTACATGGAGGACAAAAGCCAAAGAACTGCTACTTCTGACCACGGGACTAGAGGGGGTAGAGGAGCTTTGTCGTGCCGGGCCAGCATTCTAGGAATATGACGGGACTGAGGTGGCGATCCTGGAGAGAGCAGCGACGGGCACGACTTCCATTCGTCTTTCTTGGACTCGATACAGGGATGCAAACCGAGGGAGTGAGGTTGCGTGGACGACTTGCACTGCAGTACATCGAGGCACTCTGTGGCGTCTGGCGTGTCCATCCTTCCACCTGCGGGACTCCGCACCCCACCCCACCATACATCGTGGTTACTGGAAATGATTGGAAATCATAGCAGAGCTGACCATTGGGTCGGAGAAAATTAAGGGTTGGGGAAATAAGCCTCCTGAGAGCGCCCTGTTATTGAGGAGCTCGACCGTTGTAACCATGGCTGCTATGCTGGGTGAGTAGGTGGTTTCTGAATGCTGTGCCTCTTTTCAGTATTGAGCTTGCCGGTTGAGCCTGCCTGGTTTTGATTCTGGGTCTGGCTCTGATTGGGCTTTGTGCGCCCCCTGAGTTTGCATGCGACGCTGTCATGGTGGGGTAGGAGCCAAAACGGTACGGCGGAGTCATTTCTCTCCGTCTCGTCGGTTTCGTTCGTTTAAATCGTCCTCCTCGTTCTTATTTCCACTTCGAGCATGGCGGGCGGGTAATGGCTTCCTTGTCTCTGGCCGCGGAGAAATAGTTCAGAGTGTTGGACTCCTCTATCAAGGCTCCACTGATTGCCCTGGTTAATCTGATCTCAACTCCCCTACGGACGCGGTACATATCGATTTTGTCACTAACTCACGAACCTTCTTCTCCTGGACGGGGTGGTTTTGGGGCCAGCAGTCATTAAGCGCCTCAAGCTGACTGCCGCTGCCTTATGACGGACAACACAGACTGCCTGCACCAAGACGGTGGCCACATTTGGATTCCTTCTGATAAGAAGCAGAAGTTGGCGAGGAGTCCCGAGGTCCTTGATGCGAAATACAGGTGGATGTCCAGCTTGACTGGCTGAGTGGCTCTGGATAGCTGAAGAAGAGGGCGTCAGGTGCATGTGGTTCTGATCCTCAAGGTGAACATCAAGGACCCCCTCGGGAGATCGTTCCAATGCCACCGAACCCGTTGCCTGAGGGTTAGTAAGCCTTCTAAAGCCAGCGAGGCTTCACAGCCTAGCGGCGTTAGGTCCTGGCCGTCCAGAGTCCCAGGGTCGGCCATAGCCGACAGCTACGGTGAGGTGTTTGTCGGTATCAAACTTTGTCTTGCTCTCTCCGGGCGAGTTTGAGTTTGATGCTTATCATTTTGACTAGAGTGGAGGTGAATGGCCTAAATGCGACGACGCTCTTCCCTCTGCGGTGGTGTCAATTGTTTCGCTGGCTGTTGCTAACACGACTGCTGCAATCATGGGTGGCTGCGTCGTTGCCTGCTGGGTTATTCCCATGGATGATCCTAGTGCGAGCCTACAGAATCGCCGGAGGCTTGAAACTTTGTTTTTGGAATGTGGTGATTTTAGATTTGGTGGCAGCCAATGACCTGATTCTCGGTTAAAGATCACGATCACGATCACGATCTGCTCTCTTGTTTCCATACCTCCTTTGTTTTTGAAGGACAGCATCACGAGATTACCTAAAAGACTGAGGACACAGCATATGACATATGGGTCATTGATTTTGATGCCCGCGATTCCCATCCTACACACGTTCATAACGGCAGAGGTTCGTCATTATGATAATGCAGACCGTTGATCAGCATGTTTAATGATATTATCTCTCCCACCCGCCTCAAATGTCTCAAATTTGTATCAACATTAATTGTTACTAGAACTCTGGCATCGGCAGTATCAATTTTCAGGCGGCATCCACATTTGACACTAACAAGAATGGCATCGCCGGCCTCATCCGAGAAATCGGAGACCAACTCACCCGCGCCGCCGAAGAAGCGATCAGTCGTATCATGCTTCATCATAAAATACGACGACAAAGCACCAGACGACAGCACCAAGGCCTCAGTTGCTCTCTTTCGGCGGAGCGACAAGGTGAGCACATATCAGTAGGTGTATCTACCGTTAAATATTTTATCTTCTGCGCTCTCCAAGGCAACCCTGAATAGGGGATAACTGAGCCACGAAATACAGACACCGCCTGGGGCCAATCGCAGGCTCGATCGACAAGGAAGATGCCTCCCCGCTCGCGGCGGCATGGCGCGAGCTCCGCGAGGAGACCACGTTAGCCCCGCGGCGGCTGGAGCTGCTGCGCCAGGGCAAGAGCTACAGCTTCTCCGACGTCTCTGTCGGGCGCGAGTGGACCATCCACCCCTTCGCCTTCCGCCTCAGGTCCGAGTGCGACGCCGAGGCCATCCAGACCGACTGGGAGCACGAGGGCTGGGGCTGGTACGATCCGCTGCTGGTGGGGGACGCGGAGGCCTTCGGGGGCGTGCCCCGGCTGGCAGAGAGCCTGCGGCGCGTCTGGTTCGAGAAGGACCTGGGCGAGATGGCAGGGGCCGTGCTGGCTCGCGGACTGAAGACACTGGCGAACGACCACCAGAGCGGCGCGCGACAGCTCGCAGGCGTAGCGCTGGGCGTGCTGAAGGACGTGGTGGCCCAGCTCGACGACCGCGACCCGACGGAGGAGTGGTGGGCCAAAGTGAGGTTCGCGGCCTGGCACATCTGGAAGAACGGGCGGGAAAGCATGGGCGCGGCCGTGATGGGGTTGCTCCTCGAGGCCCTTAGGAGCGTGGAGGAGATGATGCGGCAGTGCTGGGAGCACCCGCGGTCTAGCCACTCGATGAAGTGGCGTGACTCGGTGGTCGAGGACATGGAACGATGCATCGCGCTGCGGGCGGGCGGCAACTCGGGCAGTCGCATCGTCGAGGCGTTCACCAAGTACATCGAGGAGAGGTTCGCCGCTAGACTTGCGTCCAAGGAGCCCATCACCATCCTCACGCTGTCCGAGAGCTCCACCATTACCCTCAGTCTACACCACCTCACACTCAAGTCAGACTTTAAGATCGACCTGCGCGTGCTCGAGTCCCGGCCGCTCTACGAGGGGGTGTCCCTAGCGGCATCTGTCGTGGAGAAGGTCCTCTCGAGTGAGGCACCACTGCGAGGGTGGAGCAGAGTAGATAGGGAGGGAGACTCGGTAGTGGAGGGACAAGGAGGGGTTGAGATCATCACGCCAGTAGTCGCGGCGGAGGAGGATGATCTGGAGTCTTCTAAACTTAGAATCACGATCTACTCGGACGCATCCGCGGCGATCGCAGCCGAGGGGGTAGATCTCGTTCTGATTGGCGCAGATCGCATTTCAGCCTCGGGAGCTGTGAGCAACAAGACTGGATCCCTGCCGGCTATTTTGAGCGCAAAGCACGTGGCCGAGGCACGATCTGGGGGAAGACATGGAGGAGGAGGAGGAGCAGCAGCAGCAGCAGCAGCAGGTGGCGAATCATCCTCGCCGGTTCAGATCGTCGTGCTCAGCGAGTCTGAGAAGGTTGCCCCCCTTGGCGAGCCCCATGAGCATGTGGTGGAGGACAACGACCCGAACCAACTCCTCCGAGGATGGGCCAGCAGCTACAACCACGACCGGGTGAGGAATGCGGCCGCGATGCTATCTAAAGTAACAGCTGGAGCCGGAGGAGGATGGGAGCACAACGGGCGGGGATGGACGAATGCCGCTGCCGGATTCGATGGAGTAAAGCTTGCGGTCAAGAACGTCTTCTTTGAGTGGGTCCCTGCTCAGCTCATCGACGTTTACATCTCTGAGTTTGGAGTCTGGACCCTGCGCGATATCGCCGCCCACTCCAAAGTGTTGGGGGCCGAGGAGGAGAGGCTCTTTAAGGATCTATAGCCTGTCTCGTCCGGTGTACGCCGCCATACCATAGTATCCCACAATCTCAACCCGCATGAAGGAGCCGGGCATGGGGACGGTGGGAGGATTTACTCACAATCGAGCGACGGGCTGCGCGGGTTGCAATATGCCGCCGTGGCTGCTGCTGTACTTACTCCTTACTCATCTAGGTAACCCTGTGTCACCGCCTAATGAAGCTAAACTATCGGTGTCTGCGTCGAGTCGAGTGTGACGACATTGGTTGAGTACTGATACCTATGATGTTTGACGGGATGGATCTGCATGGCTTGCATAGCTCTGCATGGGTTGTCGGCATTCGAAGGATTCAACCCGTCGGTTCCAGGAGGGAGGAGGGAGGAGGGGTAAATTATGACTGGGCAAAAATATGCCCAACATAGCAGTAAGAAACGAAATCAGTCGAAAAAAAAAGGGACCAGCTGAAAACATGAACCCTGACAACTCTGACTCCTCCTTTCTAATGCTAATATCTGCCATGTGATGTGTGGACCATCGTGGTGGCACAGCATCAACATATCCAGATGGAGGGGGAAGAGTGGAGGGTTCCTGTTATTGCCTCGACCGGCGAGCCTCGAGGCGAGGAAACGGTCGCATAACGGACTCTGCTAAGTTAGGTAATATGTATTGTCGCCTTGAAATAGTGGGACTCCGTTACAGCCCCATGGTACCGTTCCTTGCTTCCTTCCGCCGTAAAATTGGGACGACAGGGGGAGATTTAACGTTAATTTCACTGTAACCAACCCTGACAATCATTCACTGCAAACCACTAAAGCGTGTAGTGCTCCCAACCAAGGTACCTAAATAAAATGGATATGCCTGGGTAGGTACCGACTTAGGTACCGACACTAACCGATAGTGTACCAGAAACCCATCAAAACCAACCGCCATTTCAGCTCTCTCACGATCTCTCGAGCGAGGAGTGCACAACAATTAGCGTCTGACTGGCAGCTCAGAGATACATGTAGGTGGGTGCCTGCTCGAGCGTCGAGTGCGTGCTCTATTACCTAGTTTCCAGTGCTGGTCCTAGGTTGGAAGGACGGGCCGACCACAGAGTCTGTGGCGTTCGTGAATGCAGTCACCTACTTCCGAGGTAGGTAAACGAGCAGGGAGATCAGGCCTCATCCCAGGCAGGTGTGGCACCAGAGTACGACATACGTACCAATCAACTCCGAGTGCCCCATCACTCTAGCTTCTGGTAGGTCACGAATGATGTAGCCACGATACCTCGAGAAGTTGATGTGGTGACAGAGTCGATAAAGACCCTATCTCTGTCACCGAAGCTACCTCGTACATCCCATCCACCTTCTGCTGGCGTCGGTAACCTGATGTGGGGCTAAGATTTAAGGAAGCTAGAGAAGCAACTTCATAGTGATAGCCTTAGCCCCCTGCTGATACGGAATACGGCGGGGGACAACTGCAATGGCGATAATAACCCGATAATGACCCGATCTGATGAACATGTGTGAACACATATGAACATGGTTGAACTTGAAATCACCAAATCTCTTTGATACAGGCCTTGACAGGGTCGTTACAGGGTCCCGCCAGGCCATGTGGCCTGTGCTGGCCTGGCCTGTGGGATATTTTTAGCGATACACCCCAGCACGATCATCCCAGTAACTTCCTCCCGGGGGTGCTATACCCAGGTACCCCTCCACGCTACGAGTTTCCAACCCACGTCCGCCACGCTACTGCCCACACTAAAACTTCAGCGCACTGGATCCTTAATCACCGCTTGACCACACCACACATGTTGATGCCACTTCCAATTGATGGTTCCTTCTTCGACTCCAGTCTCTCTATCCAGCCCTCAAGATCCTGCCATTCCAGTGGCACGGGGTAGCGTGTGGTTGTACTACTACATACATGGCCTGAGCCAGCCAAAGCAGGTAGGTGTCCATGTTAACGTATCATTCCCTATTTTGGCCCTGTCCATCCAGTGATGTCAATCCTTTCAGTTTCCCTTTGCAGGGGCCTGGGAAACTTGCAGTTTGACGGATGGGTGGGCAAATAACAGCGCCAAGCCGAGCCGGACTGCCCGAGCTAGGCTTGATGATTCCGCTTCCCACCCAACCGCATTCCGCCATGAGCAGTCGGCTTCCGATGGAATTGAGATTCCATCCAGGTGGAGTGATTGTTTCTGGAGCTGGTCCTCCTCCGTTGTCCTCTCCTTCCTGGGAGCTAGAAGCGTTTCCTGATCTGCTTGGCTCATTGATCAGATCAGCACGCAACGGGCTTTTCCATGCGTCCTTTGGTGGTATTGACAGTTTGGGTGAATTCGAGTTTGGCTTTTAGCACGGCCAAGCAGAACCTGGGAAACCAACTAAGAAAACGGGGGAAGGAGCAAGAAAGCCCGTTCGTTCTGAAGGATCACAGCCACACACACAGAGACGAGAATAACGACGGCAGATATAACGCCTCCAACGATCAAAGAGAAGAGCGTCACCATCGCACGCACTTGCAGCGGCTCTTGCTCCGAGGCACCAGCACAAGGCCACACGGCGGCACGACCATACAGTCCATACCGAGTAAAGGAGCCTTCTTATTTTCGTCCGCCTCCGTTGCCGAGACGGAGCAGGAGCTACTCTAAGCAAAGCAAAATAAGAGACATATTGGGAGTCGTCGTGGCGAGAGCATAGCCTGCTTGCTTGCCTACTACTACATGTCCCGTACATATATCGGCTGGAGCTGCTGTTGACATTCAGGTTTTCGAGACGCACTAGTCCAGCTAGAGCCCGGATGCACACACACCCACACCCACACCACATACTGAGTACATACACATACCGTGGCTCTCTGCCTGCCCACCGACGCTCATTTTCATCCAAGGTCTAAGCCATATCCCGTCAACCCAACCTACAAGCCGTCGCACCCGCATTTGTCTCATCCATAAGCAAGACACCAGACGGCCTTTCAACAGTACCGTACCGATACCAGTACAGATACCAGTACAGACGGGCATGATCTGGCCGGCCAGTGTTGTTGTGCCTGCGTCTGTGTCTTGTCTCTCCTAGTGCTCCTACCGTTTTCCTGCAGCAGTGGCAGCATCCTGACAACACTGAGCAGCCACAGCCTCGTTTCCTTGGTCGGCACCTTTCCTCCCTGCCCTTAAAATCCATTTTCCGAGCTCGAGCCATCCGAACAGCCAACTAGCCAGCCAGCAGCCCGCTATAGCTTGCTCCCCTGTCTCCTCCCCCTTCCCC